>OMNV01015935.1:0-21275 GCA_900303265.1 Brotula barbata | reverse complement strand
ACAAGCCGTTGGAACTCTATCCAAGATCCTAACATGACGTTACAGCTCTGTCTGGGACCCCACATTAGCTTTAGTCATAGAACACAATTATCATTATTATTACACAAGACTCAGCGTTCATCGGTTTCGTTATATTTTCAAATTGGACAGGGTAACAACAAGATTTATTGGCTAGTTTTATTGATTATTACTATATGCATTATGTTAAATGTAATTCATTAAATAACAGGCACGTCAGACTTCACTGCTCATTGTTTTATGATGTCCTCGGGTTATCAACATGTACCACTTAACCATGTTAAATAATTCTATGAACAGAGCTGACCTGTTATGACACTTAAATCCCACTCATGTTGACATTTTGACAGCTTCATGGTAAACTCGTTAGATTATTTTTTTCGCAAATGCTGTATTTTACACGTTTTCTTGGATCAAAAGCTGAATTAAAAACCAACGTTCCAGGTTTGTAACCATGAGCTGGGCGGTGGAGGAGTGGAAGGACGGTCTTCCATGGAAGGCCCTGCAGAAGATCCAGGAGATGGAAGTACAGCTGGACAAACTGAAGAAGGAAAGGTCACAGAAACAGTTGCAGCTGGATTCACTCGAGGCTGCCCTTCAGAAACAGAAACAAAAGGTCAGTTTTGAAGGAGCACTGCTTAAAAATGATCTGCTACATATTATGATTGAACCAACCCCTTCTCTGTGTCTGTTTTTTCTTCAAGGTGGACAGTGAGCGCACTGAGACATCCTCTTTAAAAAGAGAGAACCAGTCTTTAGTAGAGTCGTGTGATTCACTGGAGAAAGCACGACAAAAGGCTGTCCATGACCTGGGGGTTAAAGAGCAGCAGGTCAGAAAGGAAAACCCAAACTGCTGATCTAGTGCAGCTGTGTTTTTTTCCACCTCAGCCTTTGAGCCTGTTTTTTTCTATATTAGCAGTAACTAAATCCTTGTTCTTGAACTTAGGTGAACTACTTGGAAGGTCAGCTCAGCTCCTGCAAGAAGACTATAGAACGACTGGAACAGGAGCTGAAGAAGTGAGTTGGGTGTGGCTTGCTCTGTTGATGTGCGGTGTGTGCATGTGGCGAGGGTGGGGGCACAATCTGTAGGTCAAACAAGTTTTGAATTCTTAATTCAAAGTTATTGTTCCACAGGGAGGCATGAGCTGCTAAGATAAATATTAAGAATTAGGAACATTAATTTTTACTGGATTTACAATTATTGTCAGCTTGATAGAAGTCACTTCAATAGCGATTGTGTATTTATTGACTGATTGATGTTTGTGTTTTTCTATCTGCTTAGGTACAAAAATGATTTGGATCGTTCTCAGTCCTCTGGTTGTTCCTCCTTGTCATCCTCCTCCTCTGAGCTTCAGTCCTACGCTACTCCACAGAAGTGTTTCGCTACCCCAGCTGCTGTTCCATCTTACAAACAGGGTATATTGCATGTGTCTTTTATCCATTTGCATCTGCTTCTCGTATAACTGTACACATATATGTTTCAGATATATTTGTCTGAGTGAATGTGTTTATTAGAGTGTCATTTTACCATGACCCTAACTGAATTTCTGTGCTACAGATAACAGACTAGAAGACCTTCAGGAGAAATATAATCTGGAGGTGGGAGAAAGGAAAAGACTGGAGACAGAACTCAAAGTCCTACAGGTTAAAGTGAGTGTTTTAGTCATATTTATCATGTGTTTTGTTTTGTTTTTTGTAGGCCATGATGTTAACTTATCTCTCCTCTCCTAGCTATTGAGCCAGTCATCAATAAGTGCAAGCCATAAGGACATTGCTGCTCGCCAACAAGCTGGATCTTCCATATTCCCATGGCAACAACAGGATCAGACCCAAAACCGTGCATCCCAGGGTGCAATGGAAACGCCTTTCAAGAGGCGGGGTGGCACTGGTTCGTCCCTCTGGGATGCCCACGAAGTGACACCCATGAAATCCAGCCAGCGGTTCAGTTCTTCAAGAGTATCTCAGAGTCCCAGTGACTCCACCCAACCGATGGAACAGCTGCGGGCTCTTAACCAAGGTTGATTCTTTATAATTTGTCTTTGGAGTCAGCAGTTAAATTGAATTTAAATTTAAAATTTCACTTCGGCATTTGTGGACAGTTAATGATTTACATCAGGGTGGATTTAATATTGTAAATCAATCTAACCACTCTGTAACCACAGCGATATTGTAAATAACTTGTCTGTAAAGCTTATGATATTTTATTATTTGACAAAATGTTGTAACTTTTTAAATTCATATTATCAAAATGTTGTAATACTGCATTGCCTTTGAGCATCTACCGTAGGTTTTAAAGGTTCGTGTGTCTACTTTTAGGCTTAAGTTGCTCCTTTGCAGTTATCCATCCTGGACCAGTCTGCCGACAGTGCAGTAATTTTCTGTTCCTTTGTCAGAGCTGCGTGGTCGTGTGTCAGAGCTGGAGAGAAGCCTGTCCTGTCAGGAGAAGGAGGTTCGCAACCAGGCCTCCAAACTGCAGGAGCTCCAAACCCAACTGGACAAGGCCCGCAAAGAGCTTAGTGATCGGGACAGAGACCTGACCAAGGCCAGCAATGAGCTGAACCAGGCTAGAGACAAACACCAGCAGCTTGAAGCCAAAGTAGGTTTTCATGTTTACTTTATGAGTAGGTTATACATTTGACTGTTTAAAGTAGGATATATTTTTTAGAATTTAGTTTTATAGCAGAGTTGACTTTAAGATAATGGGGGATGGATTAGCAAAGAGGGGAATGATTATATAACTGGTATATCATATTTGCTCTAAGTGTTCATCAGGTGAGCAGAAGCTGAAACAAGTGACAGAAGAGATGAACTGTCAGAGACACAATGCTGAGAGCTGCAGACGTGTGTTGGAGCAGAAAATAAAGGACCAGGAGAGAGACAACCAGAAGGTAAAACAACTTGCAGTCATACATTCTTTTTCATATTACTAATTATTTTAAGTAACTATTACACAACTAGTCAATCAACCATTACTCATCACCAAATACTTAGTAAGCAAGTGGGTCAATAGCATTGTTTTTCTTGGTCTTTTATAGGAACTAGCCCAACTGCAGAGTTCTCACCAGGCATTGGAACAACAGTTGAACCAGACCAGAACTAAACTAACTCAAGAGATCCAACAATCCAAAATAGACTACAATATACTACAGGCAGACATGGAGAAGGTAACCTAACTCCACTCAACACGTTGGGGCTTTTTCTTCATTTAGTGTTTTGGCTGTGTGTGTGTCTGTGTGTGTCTTGTTGTAAGGAATGCCTTAGTCTCTCCCATCCTGCTCCTCTTGGTCCTTAATTTGCGCAGCTACATTTAGTCTGACAGCACGTCTGCGTTCTAGTTGAGGATGAGTTTTTTTTAAGGGAATTGTTGTAACATCTGTCACTGGTTTGACTGTATTTTTCTCTTCTCTTGCACATTGTCTCCTTCCTGCCCACATTGTCTCCTATGTAGGCAACTTTACTGAAGAATCAGGTCGAGAAGGGGGTAGAGGAGCACAGGCAGAAACTGCTTAGGTCTGAGCAAAGCCTTCAAGCCAGCCAGACCAAAGAGCAGGACCTTCGCAAGAAGATGGAAGTGAGTCTCATAACCGTAGCCCTGAAAAAAGCTTTTTTTAGGCTCGAAAGCAGCTATCATTTTTCAATTTGAAAGAATTGGTCATGAGTTTTTCCTTTTAAAATCCACCTTTTAATCATCTTTCATTGTTACTCCTCATGCTTTCTGTAGGAGCTGCAGAGAGAAAGAAACAGTGTTTCTGTTCAGTTGGACCAGAAGACCAGGGATCTGTGTCAGCTGGAGGAAGAGAAAAAAAGCGCAGACCAAAACCTCAGACGTACACAATGTCTACTGGATGAGCTCAAAGGTAAAGTAGTGGATTAATGGAAAAATTGTGAAAGTAGTTGGTTTGGGAATAATATGAGCTTATTATAATAATACATTTTAGTTGTAGTGTGTTTTTTCTAAAGCCAGAAATGCTAAAGCTTCTCAGAAAGTAAATGTAACTCATTAAATACAACACACCTTTTCAAAACAGCAACACATACATAAACAAAATAAAACACAAGGTGTAGTAATAAACAAGATCTCGAACCTGGGTCCTCAGCCTAAACGTTATGTCTGGTTTTTTTTTACCAACTTTGTGGCTACAATGTATCTTACATATTGATCTTCTGGTGGGACCGCAGCTAAATCAGAGGCACAAGCAGAGGACCTGAAAGGGCTTCAGTCAAAACTGGAGAAACAGAATCTGTCTTCATCCCAGGAGCTGGCGAACTTAAAGAAGACACTCTCTGAGGCAGAGAACAAAAATGACAGGTTAAAGTGGTTACTTTTGTGTAATAAATTTTATTTGTATACGCCCTAATTTGTAACATGGACTTGAGTTGTTGTAAACATTGCTTTTTTATAATACAGGTCTCAGAAAAACCTGCAGGAGCAGAAATTGGAGACAGAGCAGCTGATACAGAGGATGACAGCCTTAGAGAAGGAGAGCCAGGAGCTGAAATCAAGCCTGACTGCAACACAGAATGAGTCTGTTGAACTGAAACAAGAGCACCAAGCACTCCTCGAGTGGAAAAAAGAAAAGGAGACCCTGATTAATGAAACAGAGTCTGTGCAGAAAGATCTGACTGAGAAAATTGGCGATTTGGAGAGGAGTCTCAGTTTACAGAATGAGGCTTGCGGTGCCTTGAAGGTAACCTTTGCCATAGTTGAAGATATTTAGCACTTCATTCCACAACTAAGGTAACTAATTTTAATACGTATACATTTCTTTGTGATGTAGAAGCAGATTGGGACTTTAGAGAATGACAAAGCCAGCCTGTCAGCTCACATAGATTCCTTGAAGGGAGAACTCCTCAACAAGAGCACAGAGCTTGAAGAGCGAGAGCATCAGTACCAGGAGCTACACTCTAAACTCTCTGAGGCAAGACAGAAGCACACCAAAGACCTGGAGAACATTCGTACACAAGTGTCACAACTGGAAGCACAGGTGAGTTTATATTCAAAACCATATATTAAAATGGATTCATGCCTTTCGTACTAGCTTTAATAGAGAAACTGTATTCTGTATTAAAGATGACACTGTACTGCGTTCTGTAGTTCAGTTTTGAATGAACAGTTTTGGAGGGGTTCTGTACTGAACTTACATGTCAGATTCACAGTATCGCCCCCTCTTTTATTTAATAGTTTGATACCCCAGGAACAGTGCACCGAGACGCCAAATAGCAGTGCTATATGATGTCTTGATAAGTGAAGCTAGGCGAAATGGCACTGGTGCAAAGCTGTGGCATTTCTGCTGGCTTTGAAGACAGTTTCCAGTAAGGTGCCATGACAGTTTGTGTACAGCTTTGAAGAGACATAACCATATTTTTATCCCAACAGATAAAAGACCTGGAGTCACGACTGCAAACAGAAGCTGCTCGAGCAGAACAGGCTGAGAGGACCTATGCACAACTTCAGGATGAGCACCAGGCAGCCTGCGACCTGGCCTGCTCCAAAGACCAGCTGGTTGAGTTGAGCCAGTCAGAGATCACTCAGCTCAGGGAGAGCCTGGCAGAGGCCAATGCACAGTATGAGGTGCAAAATACCAGGTAGGAAATTTCTTTACCTTTTTTTTTCACTAAAATTTTTAATTTCATTCATTTATATTACTCAACCATTTCATTCGCTTTATGTCTTACACTCAAGCGCAGAATAACAGTTCCGCATATGGGTGAATTAATTCTGAATCTGTACAGACTGCTATGCCTCTTGATGGCCATCATTAATCCACTAATCTATTTACATTTCATCTCAAGGGACAACAGTGTTGAGTCACACAGAAAATCAACAGAAAATAAAAAAATAGCGTGTTCTAGTGTCTGCAATACCAAGTTCTCTCTGATCACTGTTAGATTGGCAGAGGAGAAGGCAGTTCTGATGAGACAGTGTGAGGAGAGCGTCACAGCAAAGACTGAGGAGGCTGAACAGATCAAGCTTCATTTGGAGGAGGTTCAGGAAGAGCTTCTACGCACCAAAAACCAGGTATGTTTCACAGTAATATGGTTTGATTTTTAATGAGTTAATGAGCTCAGACAATCCAGGGAGTAAGAACATTTTAAAATGCTGTGGATCCTTATGAATTAAGAATTAACAGAAGAAAATCAGAGAATATTAGTAAAATTATAATAGCACTAATTATGTTTCTGTTTGTTATTTACATTTTAAATAGTATCAAAATTGAATTCTTCTTTTGATGTCTCCAGATCAATTCCATGGATCACGTCCTGAAGGTCCAGGAGCACCTGGGAGCTGAGCTACAGAAGCAGATTAAGACACTGTCAGAGAGCGAAAAAGAGCTCAGAAAGATATCTGAGGAGAAATCAGAAGCACTTACACGGTTAGAAGAGCAGCTCAAGGATCTGCAGAGTCAGACAGAAGAAAATGAGAAGCGGGTCAGAGAGGCGAAGGCCGAGACATCCTGTTTGGAGAAACAAATTGCTCAGCGGGAAAATGTAATTCTAGAGATGAAGAAAGTGGCAGAGGTAAAACGCTGCTGTGTCATATTTATTCTTGATCTCTGAATATGTTGCCATTAGTCTGTCGTACCAAAATTCCTTGCATGTACAGGTTTACTTTTTTAAATTATATACAGTAACCTAACCTTTATTGTATTTTTTGTTAAGATCATGCAGCTTACTCAGTCTGAGGAGATAAAAAACCTTCTGGGGCAGATATCTTCATTGGAAGAGAAGGTAAAAGAAGGCAGCAAAGCAGCTGAGGAGCTTGCTGTCTTGAAGATTGAACTGCAAGCTCTTGAGAAGAGTCACTCCTCCACTACTGAAATCAACTTAAATTTGGAGAACACCCTTGCAGAGAAAGTAAGTGTGATCTCTGCTTTGGAGAAAGGGGTGAAAGAACTGACAGAAAGGATGAGCAAAGAATCAGAGAGCCACACTTTAAAGATGGAAAAACTCCTCAATGAAGAGGAGAGCCTTAAAAAGCAGCTTAAAATCACAAAGCTGTCAGAAACCGCTGCAAAAGAAGAATCAACTGCTCGTCACAAGCAGATAAGGTCTTTGAAGACAGCTTTGTCTGCTGCCTCACAAGGCTTGGAAGAGAGAGACAACCAGATAAAGAGTTTGAAGGAGAAGCTGAATAAAGCAGAAGCAGAGCAGGCCAAAGCCTCAGATCTTGCAAAGGAGAAAATGACAGCCATGAACAAAATCAAGGTTTGGTTAATACCATGTTCTTCATCTATGTTTGAGTTCTTTGCTTGTTAACTTTTTGCCATTAGCAAAGAAACTGCCCTGCTAAGTTAGACCTGTCTGACTCAGGATATTATGATGATAATGATATTAAGTAATTTTCAATCAAATGGTGGGTTTTTAATTGCACTAGATTGAGTCATTTTTCATTTAATTGTCCACATAAAGGTTCAGATAGAGATGCTGCAAATGGACCTGGATGACAACGAGACAGCCATGAACAATTTTCAACATCAGGTGGAGGAGCAGAGTAGAACCATAGACTCACTAGAGGGCCAGCTAACTGAGAGCCAAGCCCACGTATCTGACATGGAGTCCAAGCTGGAAGACGGCAAAGCACAGGTGGAGACACTGTCACACTTGTTTTGGAGACTAATAACAAAGTAACACTTGTGTTCTATAATTAGGAAAAACACAAAATAGTTCAACCAAAGGCATCCAAGTAACGTGGAACAGAGGCCGGACCTCCACTGACATTTCTCTTGTCTTGTTCTTAACCAGTGCTTTATTCCTGGTGCTTTAGTTGAAGAGCTGAATCTATTAATGCTGCTCTGTAAATGACCATGAACCTTCATTCAATTTTAATCCATAATTCTGATTCCAGGTCTCTGTCTTGGAAGCGCGGCTGGAAGAGGTCCAATCCCAGAATTCAGTCTTGGAGACTCAGTATATCACAGCGAGGGAGGAGTTGTTTGAGAGGAGCTGTGAACTTTCTCGTCTGGAAGAGGATGCTGCCAAACGAACCCAACTGGAGGAGAGCGTTGCTACATTAGAGTCTAAACTCAGTGAGATGACTGAGCAAAAAGTCAAGTTGGAGACAAATCTACAACAGATAATTGAAGACAGAGACAATACGCTCGCTCAGCTACTCGTGGACAAAAACAACCTCGGGGTTTCTTTGAGCCAGGTAATGGATGACAAACAACAAGCAGAAGCTGATATTATTCAGATAAATGCAGAGAAGAAACACCTGGAAGTCGTTCTCGAAAAGCTATCTGAAGAGAACAAACAGCTGCAGATAAATCTTGAGCAGTTCACCGAAGACATCAAGCAAGCAGAAAGCAGGATTAGTCAAATGATTATAGAGAAACATGAAGCTGAATCATCTCTTAGACAGGTCATCGATGAAAAAGCCAAACTTGATATCACGCTGGACCTGGTAAAAGAGGAGAAGGTTCAGGTAGAAGCTACATTAAACACACTGTCTGATGAGAAAAACAAGCTGGAGCTAAGTTTGAAGCAGACAGTCGAGAAGAATATGAAGCATGACGGCGAGATGACTTTACTCAAAGAGGAGAACGATCGTATCCAGAACTCCTTGCTGTTCCTAGTGCAGAAACTGAGGGAGGAGCTTGAGCTAAGCGTAATAAGGAGTGAAGAAGAGGCCACAGGAAGGTATGTTTTCATCTTTTCACCTAAGATCTAATAATCAAATTGTTTTACTATTTATATGAGCCTAAATAATATTACAATAAGCCTTATATTGTATCACAGAAGTCAGCAGTATGAAGCAGAGCAGGAAGATATGCTTCAGAAGTTGGCTGTGTTAAAGAAAGAACGGACTGAGTTCAAGCAGCAGTGCGAGTCACTGCTGCTGCAGGTGCACCAACAACACAACCTGACCCAGAAGCACTCCTCATCAAAGGAAATCCCATGGTACACTGAATGCATTATACAGTAGTACATTAAGTAGATGTACATCGAGAGCACTAAATTCATATATTTAACTTTTTTGTTTGATGTGTTTAAACACAGCAGTGAGGAACAAGAGGCAAAAGCATATGAAACAGATGTAGAAGAAATAAATGAGCAAGTGGAACATTATGAGGAGGAACTGGCAGAGCTCAGCACCACACAGTCAGTGCTGCAGTCAGAATTACACCAGGACCACCAACAGCCACCTGTAGATCAGGATAAATGCATCGGTGAGTAATTAGATGGTATTCAAAACATGCAGCATTTTATGACTGAATGTGTTGTAATTCAGACTGAACAATTGCTTATCTTTTCTTAACAAATTGTGTTTATATCACTTCTAAATATTAAATCTGTTCACAGAATCTTCCCAGTTGCAAGATGATAACAACTACAAGGAAATGGACAGACAACAACAAAGTGAACTCCAGACCCTCCGCATAGAGCTTGAGCTGCTGAATTCAGACCTTAAACTAAGAAAGGAGCTGACGGCTGACCTGGAAGTGCAAGTTCAAAATTTAGAGGAGAAACTTCAGGCAACAGAACAAGAGACACATGGAACAGCTCATAAACTGGACAAGGAGAATAAAGAGCTTGTCAACCAGGTAGAGAACATCAACTTCAGTCTTTTGAACATTGACAATAGCATTTGTTCCTTTCTTAATATCTGCTGAACCAGGCAGTAACACAGTGCGCTAATATTTAGATATCTCAGCTGTCAGAGGAGCGGGAGACGTTAACCATGCAGCTGCAGATGACTAAATGTCAACTGGCTGATGTTACAGAGATGCTGGATGGACTGGAGATGGCCAAAGGTAAAAATATCTTCTGAGCTTTCTGCATATGAAAACCTCTAACTCATCTTATGTTATATCTTAACTACAGATTGATGCTTTTAAATGCTTCAGTATGTTGATAAAGGGACTGATTTAGATTTCAAATTCTTACTGATTAGAATGGAGCTTATCTGTAAATGCTAAGGATTATACAGTTTGTATGTGATTCCTGTTTTGATACAGCTCCATCATTGTATCGTATAAATTAGAAAATGCAGCCTGATTTCAACAATCGGCACCAGGCACATTAACACATAAGTGAACAATGGATGCTTGGAAGAAAGACACAAATCTTTAAAAAAAAGAATCTACTTGCATATTAGAAAATGGTCATTAGTAATTGAATGTCTAGCTACGAGTAGTTTGACCATAGTAAAAAATATCTTATATTTGATGACAGAGCACTATTTATAAATGAGTCTCAATTCTTAAATGTGGTTGCAATTTGATAATTATGTATATATTTTCCATGTTGTTATAGGTGGGTGGGATGAGAAGTTCCTTCAGCAGAGGTGTGAGCTGAATAGGGTTCGCTCTGAGAAAACCAACCTTGAGCTGCACATTCTTGGCATGGAGACTGATCTGGACTCCCTGCAGGAGGACAACAGCAGGCTGAGCGGGGAGATGGAGAGCCAGAGAAGGACTTGTTCAGGCATGGAGCAGCAAATAGAAACACTTCTGTCACAGGTAAATGCTATGTCATGTCTTTGCGTCGCTCTTAACGTTGTACTTAATGTAATATTGTGTAATTCATCTCAACACAGCAGGAATTTAACATTATTTATGTCTCACTGCTCCATGTGTGACAATGTCTATATCTGTTTTTTCTAGATAACACAGCTGCAAGTGGAGCTTGTGTCATGCACTGAGGAGCGAGATGAGCTGAATCATTCTGTGAGCAAATGGAAAGAACAGGTCTACAGTCTGGAGAAGACCAATTGTGACACCAGACACTTGATCACCATCCTGGAAGAGGACCTGAAGTCATCAAAGAAGGATTATGATGCCCTGAAGAGCAACATGGAGAAATTGGAGAAGGAGAAGCAGGAGGTACATACACCAAAGTATAATCAGTATAATGCTGTAATCAATCATAATCTATTCTCATTCTGTAGTAGTTTAATCAAATCCATATGTGCATCTTCTTTTCTGAGTTTCCTGTTCAGCTGTTGATGTTGAGCTGATTTCTACTCAGAGTTAATTTAATTTCCTTTCACTGAAGCTGTTGGAGCAAATCAGAGGTCTGGAGGAAGCCATCTCCAAGGAGAGAGGAGAGACACAGGAGCTCATGGGCCAGCTGGACAAGTTCAAAACAGACGAGACCTCCACCACTCAGAACACAGAATCAATGGTCTCCAAAATACAGGTAGGACAAGTATGATTAAAAGAGGAATGTATTGAACATCCGTTAAAAATAGCAATGAATGGGCCTTTCAGGCATGCCTGAAATTGAAGTGGCGCAGGTTTGATTATGAACTGTGTCTTTTGCTGCAGGTCATCCCTTATCCATCATCTCTCTGCCTTGTCCCTACAGTCTACCTCTACTGTACCTATCACAATAAAAGCAGAAATGCAAAAAAAATAGAAAAGAAATAGCAACCACTTTTCATTCTGTGTCTGTGTCTATACTGCACTAAGTCATCACAATGTTTCAGTGCAGTGTGCTTCAAGGAAAAACAATTTCACCAACTCTTGACTTTAGATTTCTCTCCTTCTCTTTGCACCAAAAGGATTTAGAGGGTGAAGTGTGTCGTCTCTCACAGTCCTTGGAGTCGTCTCTACTTGAAAAAGGAGAAATTGCCTCTCGTTTGAATTCCACACAAGATGAGGTCAAACAGATGAGGTCTGGTATCGAGAAGCTCCAGGTCCGCATTGAGTCAGACGAGAGGAAGAAAATGAAGATGGGAGAGCTGCTCAAAGGTGACTTCATAAGGAGAACGACTTTTGTGTTGACTTCTCTTTTGTTAAAGAGAAGCCGGCCTGACTATGTCACTGTAACTCTGCAGCTGCCCAGAGGAAATCGGACTCACTGCAAGACCGTATTGATGCACTGGAGAGAGAACAGGACGAGATGGAGCAAAGCCTAGAAGATGCTGTGATGCAGGTAATGACAAGATTTCTATTCCACTGGATCAAAGTAGTATTTCAGGATATTGGATCAGGTGAAACCAATATTTTTAATTCCCTTGTATTAAATGCTTTGTGATATGTACATATACAGGCAGAGAGTGCCAAAGCTGAGCTGGAGGAGGAACAGAGAAAGGTATCTTATTGTTATTCATTTGACAATTTGTTGCTTTTTGCCATGTCTCAGAAGTTTTTAAATATTCTGACCGGTGCGTATTTCAGCATACTAATACATTGATCCAATGTCTGCAACTATTTCTTTGTTGTCCAATTGCCCATCTAGTTGTCCATTTTGTAATCTTTCCAACTCCCTCATCCTCAGGTGGAGGATGAGAAGAGAGAGCTCAATGACAAATTGTCAGATATATCTGCCAAATTGAACAACCTGAAATCTGAGAAAAAACACATGGAGAAAGAGCTGGAGATGAAACACCGAGAGATAGAGGAGCTGAAGACCGCGAAGGAGGACCTGGAGAGAGGAATGGAAAGACAGAAATGCAGAGTAGAAGAGCTAGAAAAAGGGATGAGAGAGGAAGCAGAGAGCCAAATAAGACATGTGGGTGAACTCAAGGCACAGCTGGAAGCTTTACAGGAGAGAGAGAGCTGCCTTGATCAAAGGAATGCAGAAATTGAGGTGGAGAAGGAGAAGATGCAGTCTCAGCTATTAGAGTTGGAGAAGCAGAGAAACCATCTGCAGTGTACTATGGAGGAGTTGCAGAGAGAAGGGCAAATACTCCAGACTCAGGAAGAGGAGTGGGGAAAAGAGAGAGAGAACATGAAGACCCGTATAGAGAGCTTGGAAGAAGAAACTGATACGCTTAAAACGCTTATAAAAGTTAAAGAGAACGATGTGATGGAAAAGGCCGATGACAGAGAAGCCTCAAGTAACGCCATATCCTGTCTTACATCAGAGAAAACTCAGTTGGAGGAAAAGAACAGACAGCTGATAGAAGAAAAAGAGAAACTACAGTCTGCTCTGTTTTCAATCCAAAAACAGACAGATGAATTGCGTACTGCTCTTGCATCAGTAGAAGAAGAAAAACAAAGGCTAGAGCAGGAGCATGGGATCATGGCAGATGAGAAAGAGAAGCTTCAATCCACTCTCTCCTTGATAAAAAAGGAGCAACAGGGCATGCATGATGCCCTTTCTTCATTACAGCAAGAAACTGACAGAATTAAGGTGGATAAAGTGAGGCTGGAGGATGAAAAACACAAACTGCAGTCCTCCCTTGCTTTGATTGAAGAAGAGAAAGCGAACCTGTCCTCAGCTCTCATTTCACTGGAAAAAGAGAAGCAAAGATCAGAGGATGAAAAAGGAAAACTAAAAGAGGAACAAGAGAGCCTTCAGTTTACAGTCGCTTCTTTGGAGAAACAGTTGGAAACAGATAAACTGTCCATCTCACAGCTTACAGAGCAGGTAAATATGCACAAACGCACACATTTGTTTCTCATTTATACCTGGTGCAGAGCCTCACCCCTTCACCTTCTGTCCAACTCTCACAGGTGTTGGAGTTGTCAAGTCGTGCTCTTCGTCTCACTAAAGACCGAGATTCTGCCCTCAGTAAGATGAATCTCTGGATGAAGACCTGCAAACAGCTGGAGCAGGAGAAACAGAGAGTGGTGTTAAATGGATCAGGTGCGCACAGTTACACTAGCATTACCTGCTGTTACACATCTCTAATGACCAGTGAACCTACCATTCAATCACACAGAGGTTAATCTTAAAAATAAACCTGTGTATCAGAATTAATGTTGTTAATTTTGATTAATTAACTTAGAAACGCTGGAT
Source organism: Brotula barbata (assembly GCA_900303265.1). NCBI lineage: Eukaryota > Metazoa > Chordata > Actinopteri > Ophidiiformes > Ophidiidae > Brotula > Brotula barbata. The sequence continues at coordinate 7,568 of OMNV01015935.1, read as the reverse complement.
GGGCACCGATTCTAAATAAAATAGGATTTTAAATATGCCCAGACTTAATATGTGGCTCGTGTAGCTGAATTTCACTTTGAAACAAAGAGTGCACATGGGAGTGTCCTACTAGAGGCTCAGACAAGTGCTGAACTTACTGTTTTGCTTTTAAATGAGTTGAGTGCTGATCATCATTATTCAATGTTTATTTTGGCCATCATTGAATCATTAAAGATTTTCTTTGCATTGTTTAGTGTGGACATAAAATAACATTTGAGCTAGGTTGTTCAAACTAAGGTAACAGTCCTCACGTGCTATATTCAGGAGTGCAAAGAGTTCGCAATTTCCTCTTGACTGATTGTTACGCTAAAGCTAAATGTGTTTGTCATAGGAGATGCAAAGAGTAGTGAGGAGTTGCAGGCAGAGGTGAACCAGCTGAAAATGATTGGAGAGGAGCGAAAGAAACTTGTGGATGACCTTAAGGCCACTCTGGAGAGGAAGAGGGTGGAGGCTGAGGAGAAGATGATTGAGTCACAGGAGAGAAACAAAGCAGTTGAAGATCTTCAAGCTGCCTTAGATGAGAGGAAGATGGAGTTAGAAGAGAAGGACAGACAGCTGGAGGAAACAAGAAGTGATTTACAAGAAGTGAACAATCTTCTGGAGGAGAAGAGCAGAGAGGCTGATGAGACTATGGATAAATACTGCAGCCTCATGGTGCGCGTCCACAAACTGGAAGAGATCAACGATGCACTGACAACACGGCTTACCCAACATGCTACCATCCACCCGAGCAGCACTGACAACACTCCCTGTCGGCACGCAGTCAGGAAGTCCTCCTCCAAACAGCGCCAGGAGGTGAAGAACAACGATGCAGAGAATATGGCTCCTTCAACTCCTCGCACCTCTTTTCAGGGGTCATCTCCTGGGAAACGTGGTCACCATGATATCAGTGATAAAGACAGTGCCCAAGAGGCATTGCACAACCTGACCAAGAAGATCAGAGCAAATGCCGCAATAATGAACACACCCAAACCTGAAAATGAACAGGAAGAGGAGGAGTTCAGACCGGAGGGACTTCCTGAGCTGGTGAAAAAGGGTACGTAATCCGCTAGACAAGTTCATTTACATTAACAGATAGATAGTTGCTTTATTAATCTCAAAGGAAATTAATGATGTCTCAAGCATCCAAAGGCTCGAATTAGCCTGAAAGCTTTCATCTCGGGAGTTTGTTTTCTGGTCAAATATAAAATAATAATAATTCTATTTGTGATGATAATTATTATTTAGAACACTCTGCATTTGTGAACATCAGGCTTTGCTGATATTCCTCTGGGAGAGACCAGTCCATTCATCTTTAGGAGAACCACAGTGAGGCGGTGTAGCCCTCGACTGGCCGCAAGACACACAGCCACCTCTCCTGATACATCATCTGACAGCAAGGTGAGCATGGCAAAGATACACAATCATATCTCTCAGACAGCTGTCAACTGGACAGTACAGTCAGGATAAAACAGCTTGTCACGCACTCCCACTCTGAGCCCAACAGGTGGAGACAAATAGCAATAAAATTTAAATAGGGACCACCAGGACAAGCTCCTCAGCACCTGATGTCAGAGTGGATAAACAAAGAAAAATGATAAAACCTCAGGTATACGGAGTTCTTACTTTGGGTGGTAACAAAATATGGACAGACACTGAAAGATCATATTTAGATACATTCCTCAATCTATCTGCATTTCGGTTAGTCTGCTTAACCGTCAGTCTTATCTCATGTGTTTCTTAATAGATGCAATGTACAGAATTTTCCTTCTGGTTAGAATAGTCTGCAGATGTCACACAGCTCTTACAAGTGGCCAAACGACCAGTTACAGGCAACTTTCTAAATCAGCTCTTGTGTGTAAGTTCAGATTGAAGGACCCCTGATATATCTGTATCTGGACTCTACTATCTTACCTTTGTATGAGTCCAGGTCAGATCTGCTTCTTACTGCTGCAGGTCAACTGAGGTAAAGTTAGGTGGGGTGGTTCAGAAAAATGATACGAGCCAATGAATTTTGCCGCCTGCAGTAAGTCTAATGAACTTTCCCTGTTTTGCGCCCTCCATCCATTATCTAAACCACTTATCCACTTGCGCCTCTCCCAGCAGTCAGTAATCACACTTCCACTCACACCTATGGTGGATTTAGATCCAGTCCCATTCCCATAGACTGCATGTCTTTGGAGGTGGGAGGAAACCGGAGGAAACCCACACAGACACGGGGAGAAGATGTCCATGTGAAACATGTTCCCTTCTTCTTAAACTCTGTTTCTGAAATTGCAGATTTTGGGTCCCCTCCCCCTTCAGAGTCCACATGATGTCACGGCAACCTCATTGACTGATGGGTCCAATGGGAAGTGCACATCACTGAGTAGTGATGAGAGAACTACGCGTCATTCGATGAGATTAGCACAAACAACGGTGCAGTCAGAGAGGAGACAAAGTGTTTTAAAAGAACAAGCAGAGCAGGAAGAAAACTGTCACGTTCAGTAGAAGAATCACATTCACACCACAAAAAAGACACTTCACATGTAGAGACACACTTATCTTAAAGGAATCATTCGTTATATTCACTAACACTTTTGATGAACATTGTATATATGGGTCCATTTTCTAGTTAACAGATGTTCTGTTTGTTTGTTTTTTTATTGTTGTAAACCTCTAGTTTGTCGTCCGTCTCTCAGAATCAGTGTCACGCTGGTTTATTCCCGGTCCAAAGTAGATTACATTTATAAATTGCCCATCACCTAACTAACAGTATAAAAGAGTGCTTTATATTAATGATTTGTACATTGATAAAAGTACAGCACTGCTTTATGAATCTGCACATCAAAGAAGCTGTGTGTAGAGTTGTTTATTGTATTTCTTTTTATATTTTTTAAATTTTTAGTGACCTTAAGTCTTGACACAATTTGTCTAAGCACATTTTAGGAAACACTTAAGTAGTTTTGCAATTTTATCTTTTTTATCTTCAAACTTTTTGTCTGCTTTAAATGCGTACATTGATTTTATTGCTCTTTGTAAATACCTGGAAAATGTTCCAGATTTACTTTTTATAACTAAACCTTTCAATGTGTCACTGATTGTTGCGTCTCTAATTTAATTTGATTTATTTTTGAAATTAAACATTGTTCAGCTTTAATCTTCATCTACACCTCAAAACAATTTTGGTTTTTGAGTTGACGTAGGTTGTCAGTCCATCTCCCATGTTGTTAAAGTTCAAGCATCCTTGATTGACTGTATGAATGAATGATTCAGCACACGGGTTAATGAACGACTTCACACAGCCTTTACATGTTTACATTACATCATCCCAAAATGTATTTTTGTATTCTAAGAATACAAAAATAAAATTTCAAATTTCTGTGGAGAGATTCCACTTCCTGGCTAAATTTGGAGAATTGCTCTGTAATAGTTGCAGGCAATGCAATTCAGATGGTCATCTGGATGGTCATGTACGTATAAAGTAATATAGGAAAATGTTTGATTGCTGTAGAAGATTCTGTGTGTTTGAGAACTGTTACTTTGAATCAATATTCATTGATCTGCTGTGCTTGCGTAGAGTCAACTGGGAATCCATTCCTGTGTCAGATTAAGTCAATGAGCTGACCTTCTGACCTCTGGTGTATCAAAAACCTGGAACCAGAAAACTCAAGTTCTTCGGTGTGTGTGTGTGTGTGTGTGGTTTAATTTAAAACCAAGGTGACATACATTCAGCTGATATATTCATGTATTCTGTCTGATTCTGTGTGCGGAAGCTGCGGTGCCAGAACCAACTCTAGCGCGGACATGGGAAATGATGAGATGGGCGATGTTGTCACTGTGTGTCCCTGTGACCGACTGTAGATCCTCTGCTGTATGCATGATTTGCTCCATTCTTTATCCGTCAACACTGTGTAATCTGCAGTTCCAGCCATCAGAGTCAGGAAATGTAGGCTGCTGTTAATGGACGGAGGAGAAGAGATAAACCCACGGTGGTAAAATGAACTTTATATCAGCTTCATCAGGTATTCTTCAAATATGTGTGCAGCAACTTTTTCACTCAGCCTGAGTTGCTAATGACATGAAAAGAGAATACAGTGTATTTTCATCATGTTAAACCAGCAGTGATTTGACAATAGCTAAAAATCAGAAAAATATAAAATCCTCTTGTTTGATTAAAAAATGAAGAATTTTCGTGCAAACCGCAATCCAGTGCAGGGCCCAATCTCAGTTAAACTAATAGTCATATTTTTTATCATGATAGGCTATTAATAGGTGCAATATATCTGATGTGAGATATATTACAAAAACATTTTCCTCCATCAAATAAATGCATTATTTTTATCGTCACTATTACTATTATTATTATGCATAAAGTGTGTTATTGGCGACAAAATGATGGCTGGTTCAGGCTTAGTAGAGGTAACAGATCTATTGTGTGCCGTTCTATTGAAATTAACAAAGCTTTTCAATTTCCATAAATGTTTCGTAGTTGTTTCCTACTGTTGCTTTCTTAATTTCAAGTATGAGTTATTTCTGATGAGCATATCTTCCATCCCCGTGAGGCTTTTCTGCAGCATCTCTTAAAGAATCGCCTCCGCACAACTACAAATAGAAACCATTAAAATAGAATAAACATAAAGGCAGCTGGACGCTTCACTTCATCTTCTGTGAGGAGGTTGTTATGTTTTGAAACATTAACTGCCCGCAGGGAAATTTCTTAAAAGATTCTTTGAAAAAGAAAAAAAGTCAGGAAGACCACAGTGTCATCCATGTTTGTATGGAGGTGCTTCATATCTGTAGGTAAACTAAAGAGTTGTTTATTTCACAGAATTATTTATACGATAAACCTATCAACTTATTCCCATATCTGCACGGCTCCATCAACCAACATTGTGAACCTATTTTCCAACAATTCGTACATGAGATTGATTGATCACTTCGGAGCCTGACACATGATGAAGTGAACGAGGGATTCCATATTTTTGTGGAGATAAGATACTCTTCAGGTATTTTAGCACATCACGTTGCTCCAAGAGGTCTGTGTTGTACAGTAGATTGTAAACAGTGATTTTGTACTTACTGCCTGTTTGCTAGCTATGATTGAGGCATTGAGTAATTGCAGCAGCCCCCCTGCTCCACTTTTCCATTTAAGTCCTATTCGCACTTTATCCCAAAAATGAAATAAGTCTTTGTAGGATATTGTCTCATCTGTTGTTTCAATTGAAAATAACTGGTAAATCCCTGAGTCAGCTCTTCCTGTGGATCAGAATATATCAGTCAACCGTTATAATGTTACGTTATTCTTTTAAATCTCAGAATTACAGCATTAGATTTGCTGTGTCACTCCTTAATGTTAATACCAAAATCAAGCAGTTATTTCCTGATTAGCTTTACACAATAAAAAAGGAACAGCCACGTTATGTGGGGCGCGATGCGACACGCCTGACCTCTGATTCAGCAGCGTGAAACCATAATGCCCTTTCACCACCAATAACTGGGATGCCTGTTATTTTTGCTGACCGCTGGGTTCCCACACTGGCAGCATGGGTTGAGTGTGTGGGCTTACAGGACTGGAAGGACATGAGCGGCATACTGTAGCTGTTTGAGTGTGTGCTGTTGATTCTGGTCTGTACTTCCTGCTTTGATAACTTTACCTCACGCATCACAACACCTGCCATTGGCCGGTCTGAGCCATCAGACCATCCTATCACCACCAAGTATCTGCCAACATCCAGGAAGTTTCATAAACTCTCATAATGATCATCAGCTCACTGGGTGTGAGAAAAGCGAAGCTGTTGATTAATGTGCTTGTAATATTGGAAACGAAAGTCAGCGTTGTGCCAAGCAGCTGTGGGAATAAGATTATCATCACAGGGATCAAATTTAAGTCTTAACATGGGACAACAGCTGTGATATGGTGTTATAAAATCCAAATTAAACGACTCGTGTTAATAAACTACTACCATTCAACAACGAAATAACTCAATTACTGTGTGTATCTGAGTATCTATATAACTAATTATGATTCATAGTAACCTGTGCGATGTCCGAATTGACACAATAAAAGTTGATTTATCTGAGCCTATCAATGTAACAGGCCTGATTAAAAACAAACAAAGCTTCAGTTTAAAAAATCTAATAAATGTTTGGTTTGATTGTTTGTACTGTAGATATTAAACGGTGGATTATAAGATCAGCTTTGTTGCAGGATCAAATTGCTTGTGAACCAATCTGAAGTTGATAAACCAGACAAACGTTAAAGTTTGTCAGCATCTAAAGCCCAACATCAAGTTTATCCTGGTAGCTGAAACGCTGATGCTTCATCACCCTGTGGCGCAAACGCATCACATCCCGACAGCTTTGCTTTGGTCACTTTTACGTCCTGTCTTAGTTTTCTTCTGTCACAATCGCTCTGTGTAGTTCAGACATGGTGCCTGTTGCTTATATATTCACCAAAAATAGATTTGAAGCATCTTTACTTCCTCGTTTATTATTGTTTGAGAAAATAACATTTATCTATATGCATGATCGTCTGTACAAAGATCACGTAAGCGTCCTAAACTCAAGAGTTCATGATCAGTGTCATGATTGTCAGGGTCATGTTGAGTTCAGGACGTGAGCAAAGACAGACTTCCTTATTCAGGACATCATTCACGATTCCTACATTTTTAGCATTGTCAGTACAGACGATCATCTTGGAAACACTTGGAAAAATTCAATCTGATATCATTGACTAACAACCGCATGTAAAAGTGGAAAACTGCAGTTTGTGCGTCTAAGTGACTTTGTTCTTTCAGTTGCAACAGACTGAGCAATTTTTGGATGGCAGATAGTCAGTGAACGCATCACGGTGCTCATCCAGGCATCAAGGTCAGGGCGAGGCGTACTCTTCCTCTTCTACCGACTTCACTTTGAACACCAAAGTGACGTAGAGAGAGCAGAATCTCACACAAGAGTAAAAATCCACTCACCCCTCAGTATCACAGTATCATTAGTAGTTAATCTGTGGATAAAAACAGCTTGTTTGGTCCTCCTAAACAGAGACTTGTTGCCTTGGAAAGTTCTTGACCATGGTCGTTCTACTTGAGGTGCTCTATGATGGAAATATCTCCTCTCTCTGGGTCCAAACCGTTCATGAGCAAAGCACTGTTCTTGCTCAGGGCTGAGGTCAAGCCGTGCACCTCCTTCTCATTCTTCTGCTCGTCGTTGGCGTTGATAGACACAGTTCTCCTTGGCAGGGTGAGCTCAGGCGCAGGATTAAATCCCAGCTCAGAGGACAGTTTACGTTTAATGGATGCAGCACGCTGGAACTTATCATAGATCTCAACACTGACACGTCTGCGTGTTTCTTTGAACTCAGCTGAGACGCTCGCCGTCCACTCTGCAGCGTGAGCGCGAATCTCCCCAACCTGTGAGCAGAAAGAGAGAGAGAGAGAGAGAGAGAGGTGAAAAAAGCAGACAGAGAGACGCACAGACTGAAGGTTTGATCCCTCACACAGGCGGCAGGATGAATTCATGTGACATAGATAAAAAGAGAGCAGGCAGGATGAAATAAAGGCAGACATGTT
>OMNV01015934.1:122928-134554 GCA_900303265.1 Brotula barbata | reverse complement strand
GTTGATCCTCAGCAATGGGGATTGTTTAGCTTTCCTAATTAGAGAGCAAATGCTAAGCAGTTGCACAGCCTCCCTGAGTGGACTTAATAAACAGGCTCCTCATTAAAACCAGGCATTGCTCTGATTGTGCAGAGACCTGAGGACCCTCCAACCCAACCCTGCCACGCCGCAATCGCTATACCACCAATGGACCCTTTTGTCGCTCACATCCCCAGGAAGACCTCTGATGTGGAGAGTAGTAGTTTCACGCTGCATGGTGTGTAGACTCCCTGGCTGGAGTCGAATACCCAAATCCATGCATACCCAAACAGACAGTCACACTCATCTTGTCAATATATTGAAGGACAGAAACAAACTGAAATGAAATCAGCAAAAAGGAGAAGCTTGTGAAGGACAGTTTGGAACAAGTAGTCAAGTTCCAGCAATGCCAGTGTAAAATAGTATTAAGAGAACAGATAATTAATTTTAATTAATTTAGTAGACCTCAGAAAAGTTGATCATAATAAATAAAATAAATCCTTCATACTAGCACTTGCAAATATATTAAAAAAAAACAGGACTCGTCGACAATCCCACCTCCTGGCCTTCGTCTGAAACTCAATTGATTGAAAGCAGCATGATGTGATACAATTCAAGCACTTCCAGCACTCAACATTAGAACATCTTTTCAATTGTATAAAACCATTGTCTAGTCCATAGAAATACAGTACATGCTATAAAATTGCAATGTTATTTACAATTGTTTAAATCCAGTATAAGCAATATATTGTTATCACTGGAAACTGGAATGAAATTAACAAAAGAATGTAGTGTGAATAGAAAGAACTGGCAGGAAGAAATTAGGCCAGAAGGAGATAGTTAACGATGAAAATTAGGAGGGAGAGAAAATTGATAGTAGTTATATATTTTAACTTCAGTGGATTTTAAAGCGATAGTCCAGGGCCAAATTGAATTATTTTCAGTGAAAATGTCTGAACTGGGTCACTGACTCGTTATACCTTGTTGATACATGGAACACCAGGAAAGCCTCTAAAAGCTGCTCTTAATGACGTTATCGATTCAGTGAGACATGTTTACTGTTACCGTTACATAGTAACTTCCTGGCGCCTTCTCACATTAGTTTGTTGCTTGGGCGATGTTTTCCCATGACATGAAATGAAAAAAATTTGAAAATGAAATAAACATGCAGGGTGCGGTACAGAAAAATGGTACCTAAAGTATTCATTTATTTTATCATGTATTACTTTGAAGATTCAGATGATTACAGTCCTGACAGAGTGAGGTCAAAGATCACAAGAAATACTTCAAATTAAGCCCATCACTTTAAGTCAGGGCTTTCACTTATAATGAGGTGATACTCTACTTTTGATTGACAAACTACCAGACCTGCGTGATCAGAAAAGACTGATGTCATGATTGGGAGGCCACTCACGATTCTAATCGCCTCCACCTCCCTCCAATCATCTCCTGCAGGGTGAACTTCAAGAGATGATGAGTGGTGAACCTCGCCACAGGGGTGCCCGCTCAGACACTTAGGCTAACAATCGGTTAACAGGTAGAACTACCTGGAACCCCGCTGTGAGTTAGGAGACATGCTGAGCACATCTCACTCAAAATCACATTAGTTCACCACGCCTAAAGGGAAAAAAAACCATAAAAGATTGTTTACTTGTGTTTTACTCAGTGTTAAATTATGGTGGTGTTTTGTTTTTTTGTTTTTTTGTGCTTAAAGGGCTCACAGGAAATAAGTCTATGGCTGTGATGTGAATGTATTGGATTTATCATTAGTTTACGAAGTAAATAGTCACATTAGGCTTTGTTTTTACATGTAATTGACATGTTTGGTGATTAAGAGTCGTTTGTGGTTGGGTTGGTGGTTTGGGGCTGCGGCATTTATTAACATACACTTATCGACAGTGCTTCAAGCTTTCATTTTGTACTTAATGTCTCTGTGCATTGTACCTCTGTCTGGTTTACTGTGCTGTCTATCACAACTCATGTTTCTATTCTATTTATTGCAAAGAAGTGCTATAATAGCCGTAACAGGCATGTCATGGTTTTGTCACTGTAAGTCTTGCCACTGAAGTCCCTAGATAAGACAAACAAATCACACGGACTAAACTCAAATTCCAGTTCTTAACAATTCATAATGAGCTCTACACCACATTAGATGCTATTCTCAATTTACATAAATTGATGATGCTGTTATTATCATGTATTACTTTGAAGATTGCACATGTATATGTAATTATTTAATATATTTAAAATATATATGAAATATATTTGATAATGTCGAGGTGAGTCAATAGTCAGCGATTTAGTGACCCGCATTGAAATCTCTTCGTAAGTATGAAATAAAGTAAAAAATATAAAATAACGTAAAAAAAATCAACTTAGTATTAGCTGGAAAACTACTCAAAAGTATTAAAAGTGGAGGCGCACTGGTGGCTCAACATGTACAGTACGTACCACTTTGAATGCTTTGAGAAAGTTCAGGAAGGTTAATCAATGAGAGATTCCCGCTGCTGGAAAGGCCAGCTGTGCAATAGGAGGCCGACAGAAATTCCATAATACAGCAATGGATTTGGAAGCACCAGAAAGATCACTGAGATTTGTATTAAGGGTTACTGACTATGTACACTGACTGACATCATCAACATATTTCTCCTTCTAAAACCGTGGATAATTTCAAAACTCGTCAATGCTGACAATGAGTTTAATTCAGTAAAATGTAATCAAGTAAGACAAGTCAAAGTACTCATTTTAAATTTATCTTGTGCATGTTAACACATTCAAAGTGAAGATGGCTAAAAATTGGAAACAGGAGGTTTTTGATTGTTATAATGACCTACCGTGCATCAAGTGTACAGTGAAACACGTCTGCTCTAAATTTATAAAAAAACCCCCAACAAAATACAATGTTCAAATGTTTTAAAATATAATACAGTATTTTGGAAATACAAAAGTACATTTTGATGCAACCATAAAATCAAAACCTTAAAAATATGATGCACTTTTACAAGTAAGAAGTTAGAAATTTGAGAGTTCTGAGCTAACGAGCATTACCTTTTGATATTTTATCAAATCTACATTGACAATTTTCCATCAACTGTTCCATAAAACAAAATCAACCACTTTGTTCCTTCTTTTTCTAAACATCCTCTTTAATACTGACACATGGTTTGCGCTAGCCTTCACTTAGCAACACTACAAGTGATTCAAGAAATATTTAGTAAGGTGATTCTCTTTTTAATTTACAAATAAAACCTGCAACAATATTTATACAACCATATATACAATGGACAAGCAATATAATCTAGTGGATTGTGACAAAATGATAGAATGAATGAGTGAAAGAATTTTAAAATACAGATTAAAGAAAGAACTTTATTGATCCCTACCCGAGTGGGTACGAGTAAGTATTTTGATTGGAAAGTTGCAAAGATGAAAAATTACAAAATAGAAAATAGTATTTTGTAATTTAAAATATGCATTTCAGACACAATTCTCAGAAATACTGCCCATTTTTGCTACATCCCCTCTTCAATTTTAAAGAATTTGTGATGACATGATGGAATTTCTGGAATTAAATAGAAACATGCAAATGCTGCCACCAAATAAATGCAGTAGAGTTAAAAACATTACAACTGTACTACCTATCGACTGTCCACATCTGGTTATGGATGGTGAAATTACTGCCGTGTTACATCAGTCAACACCAGATTAAAAGCAGAGAGCAGAAACTAAATGCAGGAGCGGTTTTGGACCAGCGTCAGTCCTGCTGCAGGCATATGAATCATACTGTGCTGACCTTTGCCTCCATTCTACCCCCACCCCTTCCCCCCTTCCATCCATGCTTAAATCTTTGGTAGCGTAGATGTGACCTGACAGTGGTTATTTCTCATCATGCCACTGCAGTTTTATGTGTCACCAGCGCTCGATACACATTTGATAGAACCGCGTAGGGTTATTATGAATCCCCGACACCTTGGAGGGTCAGACGAGGGCAGAATGTCTAGGGACCTGCCAATACTGTCATGTTTTATACTCATCCGCCACGCTGAGTTTGTGTGTCCATGTGTGTGTGTTTCCAGGGGGGTTGAGGGGGTTACAGACACTGACAAGTTAGGTCTGGCACTTTGCCCTATCTTGGTAGCTGCCTGGTCAATGTCATGGTCCCCAGAGGACATGATAGGATTATGGGACATTATTACAAAACGAGACCCACTGCTACAACTTTGATTAACCCGATGCTGAATTCTTAACCTGAAATATTAATCTTCAAAGTAACAACTAGACTCATGAGGTTAGTGCAGCAGAGTAAAAAGTACATTATTTCCATGAGGATTGTAGTGCACATACAGAAATAATCAAATAGAGTACAAGTGCCACTGTTTGAACTTAGATGTAAAAAGCACAAACGAGAGCACGATAACAGGGTTTACTTTTTTCAGTGTGCAGGAATCAGGACATGTTCCCATTAAAATATTTACCACTCCATGCACTGATACAACTACCAATAAGAATTCATCGAGGGGGGGGTGTAAATTCGGGAGTCAAATTGACCGAGTAATTGGATTAATTAACACCTCCTTCAAGCTGAAATAAAAAGTTGTTTTTCTGTTTTCGGGGAAATAAATTGCCATGTTGCATACTGAGAGCAAGAGAGTGACTGAATGTTTAACAGATGCATTTATCCACATACTGTACTCACATGCAGAATAATAACCACGGGCAAAAACACATTCTGTTCTATATTCACACAAAAAAATAAGATTTTTACCACATTATGTGGTTAAAAATGAAATGAAATTACAAGTCACAACGGCACAATTACAGACGTATATATGTATGTAAAGGTGTAACAAGTGATGTAAACATAAACAAAAGGCTCAATTCAACAAGGAAAATCTGACAGCAAGACAAATGTAAGAGCAAAATCTAAGTTATTTGTGCTTTCTGATGTTGTCACAGGTGGATTTGCACTTGCAAATGTCCTATATTTTTATTGCTGCTTATTCATTATTGTTAATTTTAAATACCATCTTCGATTATATATTAATTGAACTCATGGTTGCAGGATTTAGGGACTATAAACAGCCATTTCAATGATCTACCCACACCCAGCACTTGAAGTGCACTCCAGGCTCTGAGCCACTTCTGCACACACAAGACTCTGCTTATGATACATGTGGCCCTCGCGGACTGTGGAAATCTAATATCCACTGTGAGTCATCATCTGAGGAGGGAAAACAGCAGCGGTTTGCTTTCTATCTGGCTACAGGTACACTGAAGTGCATTAAATTTCCATTAGTGGATCTTAAAGTCTGTGTTTTCACCCGTGGTGGCTGACTAATAGGAGAAGCAGACCAGGATGAATCCGTCATGGTTTAGCTGCACCAAGGGCAGCTATAGCTCAGCTCTGTAGAAGGCGGCCACAACGGGGCCTCTGCTTTGCTCAAAGACTGCTATTGATCTGCGAATCAGAGGAACGTGGAAGGAATCCTAAAGCTCGCATCTCACTCTTCCCTCCCCTCCCAAACCTGTCCTCCACGCAGAAGGGCACTCATGCTAGTAGTAGTCTGGACTTCGCTTGTACAAAAGGGAAATCAAAAGCTGTGGAAGTTGCTGCTTGATGTGTTAATTAGTCTCATTGTCGTAAAAATTCCTAATTGTGTTATGCACTTTAGGCATCAAGTATCTCAGTAATTTGGCAGCAGGAATTGAGCAGCGTGCAATGTCCCTTACTAGAAATAAACAAATTGTTTTGGATGCCAGTGAAATCTTGCAATGGGCAAAACTGAAGACAACAAACAATTTCTGTAAATAAGCTTGTAAATCTGGCTACAACCAAACTTCAAATGAGAAAAAAAAATGTTTTGCTTCATTTAAACAATGAAACTCTTGAAATTCTAACAAAAGATTTATGAATCTCACTGATCTTATCTTGCAATTTTGCTCACCGTATGTTAATTTGAGGACCACAAATCAGAACCTTAAATTGCTGCTCTGCAAAATTGCCTACAAAACATCAAAAATTAACCACATAATTTCTATCATTATACATTAGACATTATTGTTCCCAAGAGATAAATTCAAGGTATTACAGCTTTTTAAGAGACAAGCCAAGATGCTATCTAACAGAAGTACAATACAGTGTAATACGTAAAGTGGTATAATATTACTAAATTATCTCATAATACAGACCAACGTACAATGGTATAAAATACATTGTCATTTCTCTCTAGAAGAAATCAAGAGTCTCCTGCTCAAACCAGTTGGGTTTATTGAACTCAAAAAACAGCAGCAGAACAGTGTTTCTATCTTACAAGCCTTCCAACAGTCAAACACGTAGTCCCCCATACCTATCTGAGAGCAGATAGAGAAAGAAAGAAGAAAGAAGGGTACTTTCTTGATCCTCATGGGGAAATTAATTCCCTGCATTTTAACTCATCCTCAGTGAGGAGCAGTGGGCAGCCAACACATGCACATGCAAACACACACACCCAACAGCGCCCTGGGACCAACTCCAGATCTTCTACCTTGCCTTGGTCAGGGGCAATGGCAGGAGTGATTAACCTAACACGCATGTTTTTGTGGGTGGGCGAAACCGGAGCACCCGGAGGAAACCCACGCAGACACGGGGAGAACATGCAAACTCCACACAGAAAGGTGCAGAGGTCGACACCGGGAACCCACGGTCTTCTTGCTGAGGCAACAGTGCTAACCACGCCACCGTGCTGCCAATAGGTATGGGATAGGTATGCGTACCGGCACATCAATGACACAACAAGTTAAGTCAAGTAAGGCAAGTTCATTTGTATAGCCCAGTATCACATACAATGTCTCAAAGGGCTTCATAGGCCCACATAATGACAACAGGTACCAACTCAGCCCAGCTCTTTGAGGAGACTTCTCCAAAAAGCCTTACTGTGTAGGGGAAAAAAACGCATAAAACCATGGAGGGGGCAATTCAAAGAGAGATTCACTCTCCTGGAACGGCCAGGTGGGCAATAGGAAACACATGTGGGATAAATTAATTAATTACATGGGAAGTCAACAACAATGTAACAAGGAGAGAAACATGAAGTCCTGTGATTGGTAGAGAGATGACAGACGATGGACCGACTCCTAATCTATAACTCCCAACTGAACAAAGCTGCTACTATATGTAATATGTCCAACACAGTTAAAAATGTCTAAAGTTTCCTGAATCACAGTGTAGCATAGAACTTGAAAGAGGAACAGCACAAATTTATTGAGTTATGGTTGTGCCCTAAGTAACTTGTTTTCTTACCAAAATAATACCATTGGCTTTTCAGTGCTCTAACAGCCAGGCTTTGATTGTAACAGCATTTAGTTCCACTCACCTAATTATGCATTTCTTGAGCGGGTTGGTCAAATACAAACGATAAACAACAGGAAAACACATGGGAAACACAATGTTGAAGCAAGACAGAACTACTCAATTAGTTGCTCAATGAACATCTGAGTCACAGTTGCCTGTTGTTCATTTAGATTCACATCTCATTTCTCACTTGGCACCATAGCTCACTTTGCTTTCTCACACCAAAACTTCTTCATTAATAATGAGTAAGGATGCTGTGTTGCCTTGTCTGTGCGTGTGTGTGCTGCTAACTGTTTTTTTGTGATACATAAATAGATCCTAAGGACAGTTACAAAATCAAACCAAAAATGAAGGTCCAGGATCACTAGAAGTAAAAGGATTAGCAGGAATTAAGATGCTGCAAGGGGCAGAAGTTGGAGAGGAGGCTGGTTAATGTGCAAAAGGTAATTGCAAAAAAAGTAACATTACATTTGATGTGGAAGATGTTCAAACACAGACTGTTACATAAGAAGCTGTAAAAATACAAGAATGACAAATATCACAACAGGATTATACTCACCCAAGCAACTGTTGCTACACAAGCAAGTTGCTCACATTCTGGTGAGAATTTAATATTATATCTACTCAAAGGTTATGTGAGAGCGGAAATATAAATCATTCCTTACCATTAAAGCTTTTACACTGTCTGCATATTTCTTGTTCGACAAAGATCATTCTAGCAGTCAACATTGCACATAAACGCTTCTCCTTTTGGCTGTAATGAATCTAGAACATTCCCAGTGAGAATTCCTCAGTACGTCTTAAGTTACCAGAGACTGTGATTGAAACTGATTGAAAACAAATATTCAAAAAAAAAGAAAGAAAGAAAGAAAAAATGCTACCTCTTGTATGTGTTATGAACTTCTTAATCAACTTATGTGTGACACTGTCCTTTAGTGGCGAAGTTATAGCTGGAGCTGTGTATCAGTTTTCATGTGTTGTGAAGCAACATTTCCGGGCTGCTTGCTTCTCCAATTAAGGTTTAAAAGAGTTAAGGACAGAGTTCAGGCTTCCATTCGATCAGTGCTGCACTGTCACTTAACAATCTGGATAACAGTCTTTATTTCAGAGAGAAGTCACCTGAATCATCCTTATTTTATTTTATTTTATTTTATTTTATTTTATTTTATTTTATTTTATTTTATTTCATTTCATTTCATTTCATTTTATTTTATTTTCATTTATTTATTTATTTTTTTTTTTACATGATTTGTATTTACACCCCTCAAAAACTAGGCTCCACTCAGACTTGATTGATTGATTGAACTACTTGCAGTCGAGAAGATCAGCATTTCAGGTATGTTAAAAAGGTGAAAGAGAGATGGCTTTTTCTGCCTGATCAGCTTTTCCTTTTAAAGTTTCAGCCCATTTTGTGGTTGTAAGACTGCCCCCCCATGAGATTTGTATTGCATCTTAGCAAAACAGAGGCAATTCTAATGCATAAGCTGAAGCAGGACACGTTTCAGCCTTCATGCATACTGTGTGTTCTCTATGTGTATTAATGACAAGTATACACCAGATTAGTAGATTTCCTGCTTTAATTTGAGATCACTATCCACGAAATGTCAGTACTTTGACATAAAATCATAACAGAATAAGGCTGAAAAATGCTCTATTCTAGAGAATGTGTGAATGAGAAACAGTTGAAATAATCGAACTGCGGCTTTTACGGCCTTTTTTGAAACTGCTTTTACTGACACTAAGAAACATGCTGTGGAGGGAGTTGTACATTCCTTACATTAAAAAGTAATGCATCCGATAATGAGAGCTCTTACTTTGATGATGGGAGGAATACGTACACACTACACTATCTACTGTGGTACTTTCAAATGTCCTACTTTGTTTTTATACCACTGAGTAAAATAAAGCTCGTTTCTACTGGCAATAATTAGGCTAGGATAGGAGACCATCTAGTCAGAGTATTTTGGTTTACAGGGGATGATCACCCAGGGCATGATAGCCCACCTTGAAGGCTGTCTCTATTCATTTCAGCAGATATAGCGGCAGGAAATCAGCTTTCCCCCACAGCAGGTGAAAGTCATGTATGATACAAAAGCATCTTGACCTGTAGGAACCTTATCTCTGCTGTTAGCAGAAGCTTTTGTCCGGCATGTACTTCACTGAGAGGCAACGAGGCCAAAGTATCACACAAAGCACCCCAAGAATGAGCAGAGCGCCGTGTATGAGAAATGTGAGGAACCTATGATGACTTTCTTTGGAGCAAAAATGGGAAGTTTCAGGATCTTGTTCAAAGGCACTCTGGGCAGTGTTAAGAAGTACACAGACTCACACACAAGGTCTCATTTGACTAGTAAAATGGGGTGACCCATGCTTCTTCGATTGCCAATTCCATTTCTGTTGAATTATCTGAAGCCATTTTCAGAATTAAACTAGGTTTTCACAATTCAAAGACCTCTTTTCTGCTTTAAAAAATGTCTTTCATGCAAGGATCACAGATGCGTCAATGGCTTAAACCGCAAATCCCTCACAGCTCACATCTCCTATATTTCAGAAAAACAGACCCGCCCTCCTCCACTTGCTCTCAGGCCAACAGCTAATTAAATTCAACCTGCAACACTGCAGCAAATGGGTCTCAAAGTCAAAACTGTCCATCCTGTATATTTTAAAACATTATTTGTTTCACAGATAAAACGTTAAACATTACAGTAAGAGAAAGCAGTGATATCATACTGTGTTACACAATTAAAAGAATGGAAGTATTAGCAGAAATATCTAATTCACACAGGAAGTGATGAGTGAAAAAATAAAAATAAAACATAAACATTCCTCTCCCAATCTCTAATTCAACAAGCTGAGTTATTGATTCTGATATTTCAGATGTTTTAAGGTTTCACGGCACATTTATGATGTCCATACTGTGCCGATTGTGTGTGTCGCCCAGTTGAATCCCGTATAAATCTTAATTTTGTCATTCTCACACAAAAAGCAAACACAAGATGTAAAACGGTACACTCAATGTAAAAGTATTGAGACATTCAAGATGCAGACATCCACTGTCACACACCTACCACGCAAACTAAAGAGAGGACCCACTCACCCACACCCGCACTCTACCTGAGCACCACCACTAAATTACTTTTCCTGTTCCTCAAATCTGAGCATGTTTGATGAAGTCTATCATCTTCTATCATCTCATGGTGAATTATTGTGATTTAAAATGACCCTCCACCCTTTGCTGCCTGTTCTGCATGGAGACAAAAACCACACAATCCCTTCATCTTGTCTCTGAGCCTTCTAAAGACGTTGTATTGTTCTAACAATCACTTTAATAAGCAGGAATATCGACAGAGGGTAATTTTCTCTCATGTACCTGCTTCCTCTCTTTTGTGAAAGCACATTCTTTTCAGAAGCAGATGATAAGGGAATGGAATTGTACATTTTTGTCCAGCATAATGACAGAGCTGCAATAATGGCTACATGAATCTGTGAGCAATGCAAATAGTTGCATTAAAATAAAGAAAAACCCTTATATATATATATATTTACAGATAAATAACATTGGGATTTAATGGATATTTTTGTTGTAAAAGTCATTCAACTGATTTTTTTTGTTTTCACACACATATCCGGATTGCTGAAAAGCTGCAGGCAACATCTTGGACTTTTAATGACGTATGAGTAAGCGTTACGATGGCTACTCGTGACAGTTTGGGTGGGGTCAAAAGGGTCAAAAGCACAAGAAAAAGTGAGAAAACTGCTCAAGTCGTATCTCCACAGTTTAAAAAAGAGGTTGAGTTGTTCTGAAGAGGGCCTAAACTACATAACGAATGAGAGAAATACAAAACCTTAACAATAACGGCTTCACATGTACTGGTTCTTGTAGCACCACTGTGCACACTGGGTGAAAACGGACCATTTTAGGTGTTGCCACTTTGAGGCCTCAACACAAAAAAACAGCTTTGTTCTGATTTGACGGCTGGGTCGGCCATGAGTTGGCAACATTGAATGAACCACTATCTCCCATTTACCATAGCTGCTACAAGGGGCACTGTTCAATAAAAGTTGCATTGCCTAGGTTCCAAATTATTTAGCTTATATCTAGTGAGGAAGAGGAGTATTAAAGATAGAATGGCAGGTGTTACTTCTTCCCGATGAGCCTCCCTCCCCCTGATTGCGCTCAAAAATGGTGAGTTTGCGAGCAGGTCAGGCCGGACCATCACGGCGGGCCGTTGATTACCACATGTCAGGCTAGCTCTTTACTGATGGTGGGAGAGCCTC
>OMNV01015934.1:96287-122908 GCA_900303265.1 Brotula barbata | reverse complement strand
GCCTCCACCCCCAGCCCCACCCCTATCACCTCCGTTGCCCCAAGCCTTCCACCTGACTCTCCTGCTCTTCTGTAGTCTCAGCCCCAGCTCCACACTGATTATCCCACACTGGGTCCCTGACGACGGGGGCACCGTCCTGCTGGCTGCATCTTCAGCAGGACAGTGTGAGGAATAGCTCTACCTGGTTATGTTTTTGTGCTCATGTTGAGTGTTTTGAAGCAGGGGTGTGCTTCTGGAGCTCTGTCCCTGATTACACTCAACCCTGGCATCTGCGTCAGGCTCAGTCAAGTTGTTTGGCTTGGCTTGCAGACACGACTTCGCACTGGAAGGAATAAAGCTGAAATAAAGATATGTTGTGCTGCAGCTGCACTAATCACAGCAAGGTTAAAGGAGATGGGAGTGATGTTTGCAGAGCCACCAAAGGAGTAAATTGTTAAATGGGAGCAGTGGGCCCCTCGGTTTTGAGTACTGGACTCACTGCAAAAAACTGTTGTACAATTTACATCAGCACATTGACGGCTGTAGCTGCAAGCTAGTTTGCAAATAAAAATCTTAAATACCACATCTGACAAACTCAGAAATGTGCGGTTGGCCTAAAATGTTCTATCCCAGTCTTGTTTCAGAGTAGCAATGCATTTCTGAAATTATCTTGTACTCAGCCTGTATTCTGCTGTGCTCAGCTCAGCTTTAACATGAAAATCCAACAGACTGGTGAAAAACCTCAGATCCACATTTTTGCATGTAGAATAACATATTTAACAGTAGAAGCAGTGTTATATCAGAATATCAATGGCTTCATTCCAGGACATTTTTTCTGCACATAAAAGCATAGTAATAGTTTTAAAATGCACCCATAAATGATACGAGGAACATCGAAATCTCATCTTTGAATTTAAAATCTTACTGTCACGAGAACCATATGAAAGAGTAAAATGAGACCAGATGTTTCATATACATACTGTATATAAGCACAGCACATTTTTGTTTGTATTTGTCTGTACTATTAACTGTAATATATGGTTTTAGATCTGACCATTATGCACATTTTCCACAACATTTAGTCATATTTGTCTTTATTTTGTGTTAAATATAGTTTCCTGTAAAATTGACCAATCTTGCTAGCTTGCACATTAGTGTTATAATAGAAATATAAAAAAACCAAAACATCAGTTAAGACCCTTTCACACCAACTGTGAATATCCGTTTGGATTATTTGCATGGAAATATAAAAAAAATGAAGTCAGTGTGTTATAATGGAAGCTTTCACACCAAGGCGGAACTTTCGTGCAGCAAAAAAAGCTCGGATTTGCAGATGGATATCCATCTGCAAAACTACACGCTTGACCAATGAAAGTGCTTGTTTTGCATGAGGTCACATGTTCCAAACATTGTCCCGACTCAGGCTGAATAATGAGTGAAAGTCTGATCATTCTGGTGTCCTGGCACCTTATTTCATACGACTAAAAAGAGAGATTTTAGCTGTTAATACAAAACAAAAAGACATTGGCTACATTTACATGCACGCACATATTACCATAAATTTATAATAACACGACTAAACACCTTTCATCACGGTAATGCTATTCATATCTCAGTAAATACTTTGTGTATTCCGATCGTAAACAGACAAATATTTTTAGGATAGGTGTAGTCACGTTTGTTGAAATGCGTGTGGCCGTCCATTATTTGAAGGAAAAGGGAAATCTTATCGGCTATTATCTGTCATTAACAACAGTTTGTGGATATTTTGCCTCTATTGGTGTCTTTCAAAGAAGGGAGTCTGCTCCAGCTGTTCCGTGGCACACATTTCCTTGTACAGAGATCCCTCCCATTGTTGTGTGTTACCCACAGATAATGCAAATGAGCGTTTTCCGTCAAACAATAAAACGCAACATTTTCTTTGTTTGGTGGGAAATTTTAACACAAGAGACACTTCGCACCAGACTCAGTGTGCATGGTATTCATGCGGAAAATTGCCACACGAAAATTAGGCAAATTGGAGCCACATTTTTGCATGGCACTCAGTGTGAAACAGCCTCAGAGTGTGTTTTTTTTTTGTATTTTTATCATCTTTGTGTTGTGAAGTGCTGTAACACAGATACAAAAGAATTTCCTGTGAGGGATTAATACAGAATATCTCATCTAATCTAATAAACACAACAGAGTATATCCATCTGAAGCGTGCCAGAGCAAAGGGAGAGAGTCCTTGAATAAACAAATACTCCCTCAAAGCTTTTCAAAGTGTTTCTTTGAATAAAAGTCTTACCTAGTTGAGCTTTAAAGAAAGAAAAATAACAGCAAATCACGTTAATTCAGTCAGTGGGATTGGTAGGCAGTGGGCTTCTCCCTGTGGCTGTGACACAAGTATTAGGCAGACAGAGTGGAGCCTTGCCACCCCGTTGGGTCCCTATGACAAGGCTCTAACTCCTCCATCCCATTCCAAGTCCAAGCCCACCATTGGGTAGCCTAATTGGATCCCAGCACATAGAGCACAAGGCCCTATACATTAGACTTTTGTCAGCGAGCCCAGGAAAATGGCTGAGTTGCTTCATTGTTTCGTAATGGGGCTGTTACCTGTCGCTTATAGATGCAGCGTGTGGGTGGGTGCAAGTGTGTATGAAAGGTGCATGCTCACCTGCTAACAAGCAAGCCACACAGCAGAAACTGGAAGATTCAAGATAGTCAATTCAAGAACCATATGTATCTGATTGTTACGTGGCTTTTGTTGATGATTGCTCTTGATTTGTTCGTTTTGGCAA
Source organism: Brotula barbata (assembly GCA_900303265.1). Taxonomy (NCBI): domain Eukaryota; kingdom Metazoa; phylum Chordata; class Actinopteri; order Ophidiiformes; family Ophidiidae; genus Brotula; species Brotula barbata. The sequence goes on along the minus strand of OMNV01015934.1, from coordinate 120,149 downwards.
AATAGTAAGAGCTGAGTTGTCTGTCAAAAGTAAATGCGCGAAATGGTGCTTCTCATCATTGAGTATGGAAGTTACAAATGGCTGCGCTGTCGGTTTTGCTCCTGCCAAATGATAGAAAATCATCTCCATACTGAACTGCTTGTTTGGGTTAATTTAGTCGGGCTTTATTTTATGTATGACTACAAAACTATGGGGGGGGGGCAGTGGAGATTCTTTCATTTAGAAATATTTCATTTCACCTGTTTTTCTGTACCTGGGACAAAAACCTTCAGTGAACTAGGCAAGAGAGGAAAGTTTGATCAGATAAGAAGATTCTGGGCTTTTGCTAGACCAAAAAATGCCCTGCCTTTTTATTTTAGTTATTTAATTGGGGTGAGAAGGAGCTGGTTGAGATGGATGAAGGGAATGTGAGGGCAGAAGTTGGTGGGTGATGCCAAAGAGCGATGTTCTTTTTATATAAGTATGTATATGCTTTACTTGCAAATGTTATTTTTCATAAAAAAACACAATAACAAAATCAACAAGGCTTCAAACAACCTTTTTCCAACTAAAATGAAGGAACAAAACCTGAGTACTTTCCAAAGTAAAGTGTCAGTGTGCAACCAGCAGGCATCACTGCAGTCTCTGAGAGGAGCATAAATGGGTTTCTGCCTGAGTAAATAATTGGCTGCAGCAGTGGCAATTAGACACAGCTGCTCCAATTACCACCTAGACTGCAGAGACAGTACCTGATGCTGAACACAGAAATGGGTGTAATGCTCATTTCAAGAATCAGACAGATATAAAGTCTACTTGTCCAGATGTGATAATATTTCATCCTGTTTAAAACCAACTGGCTTAAGAACTAAGAATGAGAAGAAAAAAAAGTCAAAATTCGTCATTTGAGGACATTCACTGCTAAAATGAGTCAATTTAACACAATAAGTTGAATTTATGTAGATAGTGCTTTTATTGCTGAACTTAATTGCAATTTTCAAGATTTTGCAGAACATTATTAAATCACTCACGCACACCAGTAGCTGAATATTAGGAGTAGGCGGTATTTTCTTGGTATTAGATCGAAACTACATTTTTCGGTATCACACACCGTACTGATTAGTCTTACCCAATAACCCAATAATACAATACCGTTCTTGTTTTTGGATGGGAGTTTTTGCAGCTTCTGCTTGTGTCTGATCATCTCCATCCTGCACATATTGTAACAAATCAGCAGTTAATGGGAGAGAGGCAGACTTCCTGTTTTCCACTTAACCCCAGGAATGCCTTTTATACGCAAAACACAGCCTCGAAAGGGAGGTCACTAACACAACAACAACTTCTAATAACAGCTTTACAAATATCTGCTCTAGAACACACCACACACACACCATGTACAGGTAACCAAAAGTCTAATGAGAACAATAATTAACGCCAGAATATTTATGGAACGCACTGAACCTTAAAACACACATTCAAAACACGAACACTTCAAGAACACAATGCATGCTGGGAAATCCCAGCTCCCAATCCCCCAAAACGCCACAATACCTTCTCTTCTCAATCTGACCTTATTGCTCCTTCTCTTTGCATGGATCCATGCTGCTCTGTGCCACCTTTTTTATCCAGCCGAAGGGCTATGTCTTATTTTCAAAGGCAGGTCCAATCATTGTTGCTTAGGCATGGATGCCGGCGGCTAATTTCACTTCAAAACCCGTGGAAGCGGCATTTTCCAGACTCATGCGGTTTGAGGTTTCGTTGGAGAGTGGTATTTAAATTAGACATGGCTTTTAATTATTTTATCGCAGTGTAATTTCCTAGCTGAAGGCGTTCAATTCCTTGCTGATGTTGCATTTCCATAATTCCCCACATCTCCAGCCCAACACGTCTTGTGATCATATGGTGTGTATATTTGTTGAAACGGAAATGTCAGATTTAATGGTCCCAAATGTTTGCAGCAAAGCTTCACTTATTCTAATATATCCAAATAGAGTTCAAATGAAACCGTAAACATCCAATAAACCAACTAAAGCAAAAACAAACTAATGAACGCTTACGCAATGAGGTCAGCCAGTGGTTGTATCGTGAGCCGTGGTTGTGCTGTTTTCTGTAGCCTGGAGGTTGGGGCCTCCAGAGGCTAAAGAGCAGCATGGTTTCAGTGTAGGACTCTGAATAGAAAAGGAGCAAGCCCCTGGGTCCTCCTTAATCCTCCTTCATTGATTTCAGATTTTCTTCTTCTTATCTCGTCTTCCCAGTTAAGGAAAAGACATCATTATCCATGCTCACAACCAATGACTCCAAATTAAGACAGCTTAAAAAAAATGAAATGGGTCAGAAAAAGTCAATGGCACTTGATGGCTTTTTCCAGACAAAATGAAGGGATTACATACTCGCAATTTCACAATCTGTGTCCAGACCCAGACAGAACCAGACATCATTGGGACATTTGTTAATTTGGGACTATATTTTTTCGTGTTTAGTGTATTGTTAACGAGACTGAATGTGCACAGACATTTGTTAGTCTGCGTTTATGTATATATGACTCACTGTACACCATACTTTCTATGCCTATCATCAGTTTTAGTTTCTGTGCCCAAAGTCTAGCCTAATGCTGCATTTAATATGTGATGGAAATTTTACAATATCAGTCTTATAACTTGGATATTGTAAGAATTCTTCCCTCCAAGATATCAAGTGGTCTTGTTAATTGGGTACACTTATTGTATGTGAAATGAATATGTGGACCTTTTATAAAAAAAGTTTGTGCACTCCTGTGACAGAGTATTATACTACATTTTTAAAATCATACTCAGAGCTGATTCATCTGCTTTTGTAAGATAATGGGTGAGCTAAGGAGAAATCTATCCTAAGACAGGCACACAGTCTTGTTTTCTACAAACTGAAGGAGAACTTGACAGGATGGCTTAAAAGAAAGAGAGAGAAACCTAATTTTTGATTAGTTACTCCATATGTATCACAAAAAGTACAATTGACAGGAGATATGAGAGTGAAATAAGATATAACACAAACTGATAAAACTAGAAGTGATATGGTAATTTAACACTGCGCAATCAAGATTGAATGAATTCAGTTCAATTAATGCTAATACTGTGTATAAGTCACTTTAGTATACTACTCTATACTCTACTACTATACATATACAATATTTGGCTTTGGCTTTTTTTGGTCTTTTTCTACATTTTTAAACAAAAACTTATTTAACTTATTTTTAATTATTTATTTCCATTTTGTCTTTGTTCCTTAATCATTTTACCTATCATTTATCTTTATTGTTGAAATTCATAAGCCGGAAGACAGTGTGAATTTATATTCATATCGTATTTTACAGTGTATCGTTTGTAAAAAAATAATGGTGTTCAACAGCGGATAAAGTGGGGGCAAATAAATTCAGAAAATCAGTTATGATTTTAACAGTTTGCTTAAAGCTGCAGTTAGCAGACTTAAACAGTCAGTGTGAATGCTTTTCTCTCAGCATTCTGCTGATTAAAGTGAATACCATTCTTTTAATCTATTGCAGAATGTAATCTTGGGTTGTGTGTTGAAACAGATCAATTTGGCTGAGAGATTTCACACTCTGATTGGATCCGATAGACTGTGTGGGCTTTGAGCTGCATTTTAAACACCAGTCCATTTTGGTTGCACTCGCTTCGGTCGCTGAGTTCATGAGCAGAAGGTAATCATCCAAATAATGGATTTCCTAAGGCAAAGAGGGACTTCAACAGATCTCTGAGTTTTAAGTCTAACCAGAGTCCTATTCTTTCCGCACCATATACCTTCTCTGTATGCACATCTTATCAGCATCCCCCTTTTACAAGGATTTAAAACACGGCATGGCTTGGAGGACTGAAAAAGAGGAGAGAGTGGGACTAAAAATACAGCAGTAACAGAATATGGGAGAAGACAAATAAAAGCAGAGGGTTACGTAAACACACAGCTTGAAATTTACACGCAGTCTGAGTGGAAGAAGAATTAGACTTTTGTAGTGTCACAGTTTTTTCATTGCTACTTAACTTAACAGTCTCAAGATTTCTCAGGATTTAAGGATATGGACTGTAAATTCTAACGGATTATAGGCATGCTCAGCGCTGATACAGGTAGATAAAAACTATATCTTACGTACTTCTATAAAAATGAAACTTCCTTCATTGTATTGCAATGCATGGACTTGACCGCCTGACTATGTATCTAGACTGGCAGAACAAAAAGCGACCCAAAAACACAACTTGTTCTGCCATCTTTTTCACCTTGCATTTATGTATGAGCTCATTCTCTTGGTAAATACATCCTTACTTCAGTACTGATACAGTAAACCTTTTATTGTTGTTTCTTTTTCCCATCTGTGATCTAATGACAAAGAAGTGATTGGCCAATACAATCACATGACACTGAATTCTCATTCTTCCATCTCAATTTTGTACAAATATTGCTGTATAGTTGTCTCGGATTCTGAAGTCTGTGCCATTCATTTCACGTGGCTTCTATTGATGATAATGGAAATCACTTTTAAAGTTTCTATTGTGTATTTATTACGTTACACCTACAACGGACATTGATGTGAAATCTCCTGAGTGGTCATAGTAAAGTTCAGCCAGCCCCAGGTCTGTTAAACATTTCTTTTACTTCCTTTTTCAACACAAAGTTGCTGAAAAATGTTTTCCTCTCAACTACCAGCGGACCCCAGACTCGGCGATGAAGGAAGGAATCAAAGGGAACAAATTCCATGATTGATGACACTTTTACTTCCTCTACAGTATGAAAATATCAATTTTCAATCATCATCATCATCAAGTCATTACTGATGGACTGGCATGTATCATACAGAATTTGAAAACCACTCACACACTCTCACATCTGGTGTGTTACAACCAACAGTGAAACTTAACAGCTTCCTTTCCTTTCGCCTCACACACACAGACACACACGCCGTGATTATCACTCCCTCCTCACCAGTCTGGTCACGACTCCCCCTCACCCCGCCTTGGGCTCACATTGTGTATTCATTACCATTAAAGAGTCTTCAGCTTGTCTTGCCATTAGGCTGCATTACTCCACTCTGCACCTCTGGCATTGGTCATGCTTGGATTGGTGATCTGGCCAGAACGGATTTCCTTTCAGGGGCTTTCCTCAATTTGACTGGGAGGTAGAGACAAATGGACATATATAAATATATAAATACACACACTTGGATGACACACTCATGAATTTCCCTGCTTCGTAGCCATACTGTATATGCGGAACCAAAGACTGCTGCGTCTGATGAGGTGCTCACCGTGGCTGAAACCAATTGCGGCAGACGTTCTTGGGTGGTAGTTGGTGATGGTATAGGGCATCACAGCGGTGAATATAGATTTGCTTTGTCGTTCCTATGATGAGGAAGCGCCGTGGGAAGTGCGGCCACACACATCAAGGGTGAATTTTTCATCAGTGACTGTGAATCTTTAGATTGATTCACAGCACACTTGATGAAATTAATCTTCCAGACATATTGTTGTGATGCAGCTACATTGACTCTTGTCCATTCTTCTCGAAAAGGGGCTACAGGAAACTCAAACAGTCAAATCAATAAGTACACTGCACACAAATCTGGACCCTTTCTAGCCGTACACAGGGTAAAGCAAAATCTGGCTCATAGAAATAAAACAATGGTCTTATAGTCGCTCAATTAGTTTTGTTCACAGGTCAACATTATTCAAGCAGAGATGGGTCAGCCCAAAATATAAAGTAAATAGCACTGTCATTGGATCACAGCAATCTACCAAGGCCCGTGTGAAAAGATGAGCCGTTAGAATAAAGCTGGTGTGGAGATATAATTATGGGTGTGATGTGTGGCCTCCTGTGGAGCCATGTTGAAAGCCTTGCTGTAGCAATAAGAGCATTACAGGAGATCAGATGTGATGAAATAAACCGTGTGTCAGCATCTCCATTTCAGCCTTTGTCTTTTCTTTAAATATCTCCCCATGGCTAAAGATGACAGATATAGAAATTATCATAGATAAAGAATCCTGTAAAAAATGTAGCATGCTGGAACATAAACGGGAACGTTAATGCATGAAGGTAACAACATATTATTAACACAATATTTGGGGACGGAATGTACACTTGAAATAATTGAATGCTTGAATAATTGAATTGGGTTTTCAGAACCCCAGCTCCCAGCCAAAAGGTCTTTTATACATTCGTAGTCCTCAATGTGTTTCTGCTTCTGATGTGAAAAATTTCATGAATCTGTGAAATCTGTGACTAGAAAATCAGGATCGCGGGAGCAGATCCAGAAGTTTTATCAGCCATTTCTTTCAACAGCTGCTAACTCCACTCATCGCAGAGTAGTGTATGGAGTATTTTCTTTTGCCAAAGTAACAAGCCATTGGGGCAAATGTACAAATAAACCACACAGTACACCAAGTACTTTTTTCACAGAATTCGTCTCAAAGGCTATGATAAGCTCTCCAAAAGGGTCTTTTGATATTTTTACACCTGAACTGCAGTCGTTGTAGTCTGATCACTTTACGGCTCAATCATGAAGCTTCGTGTGCTAGCTCATTCACTGTCCAGTGATGGAATTATCACTTTCATCATCTCATTACAATGTATGCGACGAGATGTTGTGCGCCAATTCATTAATGACGGATATGAGCTGACATTTCCCCTCCAGAATGGATCATTTATTCGGAGCACCTTGATGGCAGCAGCAGCCGTTAAAATCGGCGAGCCAATTCACAGACGGGTAGCAAGTTATTGTGACAGCCAGCCGCCTAATTGTTCATTTGAGGTAATCACCCGACAAGTCAGACCAATTTTGAGCACAATGCCAGAGACTAATGGAGGCGGATGTGCTCGCTTGATGAGATCAGAATCACGGGGCTGCCTGCCTGCTGAGTGCCAGGGGCCCCTGAAGAGGGCATCTTCCTTAATGCTGAGGGAATTATCACTACATTCCTGTCATGACTGACTGCTCGCTAGGGGAGATTAGAGGATACACCACGGGCAGAGATATTAGCATATATGTATCATTAAATGCTGCATTTAAACATGACAGAACGAACACGTTTCACATTTTTCTAAGAAAATTCATTCTAGACGTTGAGTAGGATGAGGCTGCTTGAGGCTGAAAATGTATTTTCACATCTCAAGTCAATTTGCTTTGTCGAGCTGCCACCGTTAGACACACACCTCCTCTCTTAGGATGCAGGAAAACACCCCTGCCACTGTTTCTGGTTAGTGTGTGTGTGTGTGTGTGTCTGTGTGTGTTTGGAGGTGGGGTGCATGTGATGGATGACTGTGCAGTGTCGGGGCGTTCTCGGTTTAATTGTGATGTCAGCGCATGTCTGTGGCAACCCCAGTGGTGAACTGTGACAGACAGGAGTATGTGTGTGTGTGTATGTGCGTGCGTGTGTGTGTGTACTTGTCTGCCTGTACTAAGTGTATGGGAGTAGCCCGCAGTGGAGCACAACTGACATGATGTGCTGGGGATTTCAGACGCTCCCAGGTCTGGGATTCTCGGGGGACGGGAAGGAGTTTGAGGAGTTTGCTGAAGCTCCTGGCTGATGGAGGAGTGGACAAGTCAGACCTGTCAAGATTCTTCAAGAAACTCTCTAGATTTGTCATGACGGGCTGAAGAACAGCAAGGAAATGAACCAGAGAGACTCTTCTTGGTGTGTGTGTGTGTGTGTGTGTAAACATATTCAGCATGTATATCTGCTTGCTTACTCTCACTGCTACAGCATCAAACCTTATCATGAACCATAAAAAACAACCCCCACACCCACAAATATATGGATAATGAATATTACATCATCATATTTTGCTATTTGAAGACAGATGTGACTGCTAATCTTCCTAAAACGCAAATCCTGGAGATGCATAATTTGGATTATGAGTCATACGTAGACTGGCTGAGTACAGGTATTCAGGATGGTCAGAGGGTGGTGCTGTTGAGCCTAAACTGAGTAGTTTTGCCATCTTCAGACACAAATTGATAATGCATATTGCATTACATTCCGACAGGACAGATTTCCGTGTGAGTCAAACAGGAGAGTGTGGGAAAAATACTATTTACTCTGAGGCTTACTGGGCAGGAGAGACTGTATAATTTAAGAAGATATTCTATTTTAGTCTGCTTTTGACTAATTTAATCGGATCCAATCAGTTGAAGGAAGCGGGGATGTTGTTACTACTTAATTTACTAGTTTGTCATCTCAGTTGAACAGATTTCACATGCAGAAATATGAACTTTCCGGGGAGAATTAAGAATTTAAATAGCTATATAAAGTTCTTACAGCGATTTCAGGACGCCGTCAAGGTTGGTTATTTGGCAATTGCCGCAGTTCAGTCAAGTGACAATGGCCGACTCCACAACTATATTCCACCATGTGGGTGCTGTCCCTTCTTACTATTCTGCTCAGGTTTGGAGGATCCCAGACTTGCATTGTTTGTGTGTGTTTGTGTGTGAGACAGAGCTTGAGCGAGCACAGTGTGGAGTTCTTCTGGGGGAATATGTAATGAGAGCAACATAGCTGCAACTTCTTCACTTTCGGGGAACTAAGCTGTTCTAGACAAACAGATAAACAGGCAGACTGAGCTCGCCGAAAGAGAAATGACCAACTGTGCTCTTCCAAGATTTCGTGCGTGAAGACAGCAGACAACACCAGATGTGGACGGAAAAACAGATCTGATTCGCGCCAGACGCCAAATGGAATCATCATCTCACAGATGCAAAACAGTAAAAATGTAAAATATAGACTCTCATTATAAGTCTGTGGTTTATGCAGCTTTCCAAAAAGCGCTTTTAATAACGTACCAACCTTTTACAAAGAGTGTCTAATTAGAAAGTGGCACCATACTAAAGAGGACATGAAAGCAATTTCTGAGTTTTTATTTTTTGATCCAGTGGGTTTTCTTTTGGGTTTTTGTGATGTTTTAATGTGCAAAAAAAACACTGATCTGCTTATTTTGTCCCCCTTTTATTGCAGCACCCTGGGTGAAAACAGACTGTTCTTAGATCTTAGATTGCAACATGCATGGGCTTTAAAATTCAAGTGCTGACAAAACACAGAGTTCAAGGCCCAATCCAAAGGGCGATTCCAGGGAAATGCAGGGATTTATCCTGCATTTTTATCAGCATCAACTTGAAATGAACATTCAATACAATATATATATATGCACAATAAAAATGAAATGCATTGGTGTGATATTTACTCAAACCACAGCAAACTGCAAAAAAAAGTAATCGGATCAATTATGGCCTCAAACTTGTTGAGGAACTTGACATTCACTGGCCCCTTGATTATAAAACGATTTGTCTGCTATTCAAGGTTTTTCATAGAGCTATTGAGTGGTCACATCAAAACACGGGCTGCAGCTGTGTTGAGGCAGAAATGTCTGTTTCTATTTTGTTCCAATTTCAAGTCTTGAATTGGAGATTGCTCTAAAAGGCCAACGAACTGTAATGTGATTTGTGTTTAAAAAGGCCAAACACAAGAGGCACACGTGGCAAGCGCTGATATTCGCATGCACAGACAAAGGTTACTCTGCTGTGAATTGGTTACCTCAACCCATTTATCTGCACTGCATTTGCAGGAGGTGTGAGAGAGGGGGTTTTGATTACCCTTTACACAAAGACTGTTCAGCAGCTTCATTTCCTGAATCAGTGACTCGTTTTTTGGGATCTCCCACACAAGGTTAAGTGATAATCGTCTGCAGGGAAGATATGCACTCTTGGCAACAACTTGGGCTACAAACAGAACCACTTGAAAAGGAAGCAACACAGGAAATGGTGGAGCAGCTCACTGACGAATCCTTGTGTTTAAGATCTCCCTCTTGCCAGCGTGATCCTGCTAATGAATTCTGCCTCACACTGCCTGTGCCGGGAGTGACAGCATGGCACTGGTCACTGAGTGGGCTCTGGGGAGAGGGAGGGTGTGAGCCGCCATCTGTTGTTCGACTCTGCTTTCCATTTCCCTTCGCTCCAGCACAAGCGGAGTGAAAACTGCAGTAAGAGGTCCTGTCAATGTGCTAAAGACGAGGGCGAGGACCCCCTCTCCGCAAGAACTGGGAGGGAGCGGGAAGACGTTTGGAAACATTTAGAACAATTTTCAGCTGTCAGTCTCACTCTGCCTCCTGTTGTACAGAATCAGTCTCACCTGGGGACATGCTGTGATTTGTAATAATTGCAGAGATTGCAAATGATTTTAATCTCCAATCAATCTGTTGTGTTTGTTATTCACAAAACCACCAGCACAAATTATGTGTGTGTGACAAATCTCCTCTAATCCTGTTAGAATGAAGACACCTTTTGCTGTTGGTAAATAGTTTTTCTTTGTATATAAACAAGTCATTTTTTCTCCATACTGTCTCTCGATAAGAAAAAGCTAAGAAGGTTGAATCCAGTTTCATTGTTGCCATAGTCATAGGATGTTGTTTTAATTCATCAGCCATCTCTGTATTGTAGTATAGTAGAAGGCACTTATACAACGCTCCTTACTTTGCTACGGAGAAATTCTGATCTGTTTGTCACGGCTTGTTGGATCACACCTGTCCTGCCCGACAAAGCCATTAATATCCCTTCAAAACAGTGCCAGGACTCTTGAAATTAACCATTTTAAACCACAATTGTATTTTCACACATCAAAACCAAGTAGATTTCACGTAGTATCACACTTTCAACATTCAGTAATAGCTTATTCAAATAAGAGCAAATGTCACCTACGCTGAAGAGGATGACAGCTTCTTGCTTCTTGTTTTTCTTATTTTTTCACTTCCACTCACAACCGCAATAATCCATCATTAGAATCACTTCATACTCATGCTATGACAAGTTTGGAAACCGATTCATCATGTGTAGAAACTATGTGATTCCTATCCTATCCCTTGCTACTACTGTAGTTCTGGTACCAAAATATGTCCTGGTTCCTGGGAGTGAGGTGAAGAAAAGTTTCTAAAAAGGTTCTTTGTGTGAGAAGGCACATATTTTGGTATAAGTCTTATTTGTAGCTCGTGAATGGTTTCCAAATAAAGTCTCAAAATGTTTTCCATTCGTGCCAGTGGAACATATTGTCCTTGTATGTAAATATAATAGATTAGCATTAGCATTAACACTATCTGTCCAACTGTCCACACTAATCATATAGGTTTAAATTGTACTTCCTGGGTTAAAAATGATCTGTTTTTAAGCATACAAAGCATACACAAACACACACACACACACACCTACACATACCTCTTCTTACCTAATGCCATCGTAAAACCTACACGTCTCATTCACACACAAAATACACCACACTACATTCAAAAAGAGTGAAATCTGATCTTCGTTACATCATTCATTTCATCCCACCAAACAGAAACGTGCTTCAGCTTCTCTTCTATGTTTTTTTTTTTTTTTCCTGATGAATTGAAGCTTAATGTGTCCAATGTTATGATCCAATTACGAAGCAGGGCTGTGTTACACCGTTGCCATGACAGAATCAATGAAAACAATATCGGCCGGTCCCATTCCATTATAGGTGTTACTGGGGCAAAACCACAAACCTTACTTGGCCGGAAAACGTCAGTATTCCAAATAAAGTCAGCAGCAATTCAGTGCGAGGGTTTGGAAATGAACACCAAATGAACACCACAGTTAACTGCAGAGGAGCCAACGAAGCACAACTAAACACAACTGCCAAGAGATAGCTTTCCAACGCAGTGAAGTTCATTAACGACCGCAACTTGTAATTTATTTTTCCAAAATGTTGCCTCGTTTTAGCAAATTGGCTTCTTTATGCAAAAGAAAACAGCAGTCTTGCATAATTTTTACTGAGATCATAGCCATTAGCATCATTCATGTACAAGTAAATGAGACATCTTGGCAGGAAGAATTTAGCAACACATCCTATATATATATATATCTATATATATATATATACAAAGCAGCACAAAAATCGATCTTACAGTAATGCTGTTGTTATTCGCCTCTTTGTGGAAATTACAATAATCAATTCAGCTTGTTTTATCATTTTACTTTGCTAATTACTAGAGAAACTCATATTTTACTTCCATGAAGCCGGTCTTCAGATGGCCTTTGAACTACTTGTAAGCGATGCAAGGGCGGGTCGTGGTTGTATTTCTCAACTTGGCTGCGTTTCAGACAAGTGTGGAGGAGGATGAAGGTTTGCTCGCCTACCTCTCTCAGTAAGAGAGCAAAGGCCTCACAACACTCTCAACCCACACCCATAGAGGATGACGAGGCCGCCTACACGGCGATCGGAGACGGCAGAACGGCCACCAGACATGTTGCTCCAAAGCTTTTTCATGGGGGGCTACTTGTTTCATAACCCACTAGAGCCAGGAACAGAATCAAACAATAGTATATTTAGATCTTAGCTTTCACATGAATCCCATCATACAGTCACAGCCTGCTTCTATGCTTTAAATGTCTGACACGGCTCGGCTTCTATATTAAATCGTCTTAAACGTAAAGTAGCACTGATTTTTAACCCCATCTTCTAACACTCAATTAAACAAGAATAATAATTCAAAAAAATGTAAAAAATAATAACAGGGCGTTATTATAATGGGGCGCCGTGGTGGATTGCCTGGTGATCAAAGAGTTGCCGGTTCAATCTCCCGCTTCTCCATGTCGAAGCACCCTGAGCAAGATCCTAACCCCAAATTGCTCCAAGCGGGCCTTACACGGTTACCTTGGCTGTTGGTGTGTGAATGTATGTGTGATACGGTGAATGTGAGGCAAACATTGTAAAGCGCTTTGGAAAAACGCTCGATAATAATGCAGTGTATTTATAACAATTGTAGTAATTATAATAATCAATTAAGTCATCTGGTCTGGCCGGGAAATTGAAGCGCTGCATTCAGGCAATTTTTGTTTAATGCTGTCGTGTAAATTTGTCCTTTATTGGTGAGGTCCTGGTCGTATCTAGCAGCCTCGTCCAGAGTTGGGCAGATTTCCAGCTCTGTTTGTCGTTCTTCCTCTCTGCTCCATGCGGGCTGTGAAGGGCTATTCCTGGGTTGGAACTATCACGTGATACTCCACTAAAGGCTTCACGGAGCTACTGTGCCCCACTGGCCGGTGATGGCTTTTACACTTAGCGTGGAGGTCATTCCCCTAGGTAAGGACAGTAAGTACCCTTTCTATCCCTTCCATTGATCCATTACTACAGCACCACTCTGTGGACAGGCCGGGTTATGGTTTTTATTTCACGGAACCTGGAAGTGAAATTTTTTGTACTGTGAAATTTCTAGGTATCACATCTATTTCAAACTCATGCAAAAAAAAAGTAACTGTTACCGGGTCTCCTCAGTTTACTCATAGAAGTAAATTTCTACAAGGTCAGGTATTATTGTGTGATCTGCAGCAACCAATATCAGTAGACTGGTATGAAAGGTGATCATTATACTGCCTCACACGCAACGTAAAACAAAAAAAAAAGGTACAAAAACTGCTGTGTGTTCTATATAAAACAAAAAGAAAACTGGACTGACCGTTAGCCAGGTTGGTTAGCCCATACAACCTTCCTCCTTATCTCCAAGGAGTGTTTACTGCCAGTAATTAAGCCATTAATCACGTTAATGGAACATCCCCGAAGGAGCTAACTGTACTCTTTCCCACAGTGCCATCACACCTCGCCCTGTAGGACTCCCCCTGAGGGCGAGACTTGCAGTCTCACGACTGGGGAGAGGCGGGCTGGCCTGTCCATCTGTCAGAGCCACTTCCCCAGCCTACACCTCTGACATCCACATATGGGTGCAGCATGTCAGTGTGGGCTGGTGCACTGCTGTAGACTACTTAAGAATTATCATATTACAGCATAGCGCCAAAGACCAAAGGCTGAAGCTTTGGCATAATGCCAGAATCTCTCGGGAACCTCCGCTGAGGCCGAATTACAGTTAGAGAATTAGAAATAAAAGGAGCTCAGTTATTTCCCCCAGTAACAGTCCTTTGCATGTAATATGAGGTAAGTAACTTAAATTTGGATTTGATATTTGAACACTGTGCAAACACTGCAGAATCATTTTCCGATGCAGTCGACAAACAGGCAACAAATGCGTTCGATTTCAAAATCAACTGGTGGCAACTTGTGGCAGCTGATCAGTCAAATACAGGCAATAATGAACTACCGATGGTGAAAACATATACATTAAAAATATAGTACATAAACTAAAGAAATGATCAGTGGGCCTCCTCATCTTCCTTTTATAACAGTGACTGACAGTGGCTTCAGAAGTGTCTTGCGAACATTATTGATGCAAAATACAGCAAATAGGAGGAATACAAAAATTCCAGGAGCACCATTGACGTGCATATGTTTCAAAATTTGCTTGTAATATTTTAATTGACTCATCTAGTGACAGGTTAAAATTCGTATGCATTGTTCTAAATTTACATTTTAAATGCATACTTAACAAACATATATATTATTTCCCATTGAACTCTTATTATTAACTCTTTGTATTAAATGTTTCTTGTATTTTCAACATTTATAATTAAAATGTTTTGGTAAATGGACTGCATTTCTACAGTGCTTTTATCCAAAGTGCTGTACAATGTTTGCCTCTCATTCACCCATTCATACATTCATTCACACACCGACAGCCGAGGTAACCATGCAAGGCCCACTTGCTAGACGGGAGAAATTCAGGGTTAGGGTCTTGCTCAGGGACCTTCGACATGGACGGGCAGGGGGATTGAACTGGCTATCCTTTGATCACTAGGCTTCCACCCTACCAACTGAGCCACGCCGCCCCCAATTTTGTATTACTGCATGCATTCTCAATTATAACCTGTTTATGGCATATTTGATTGAAAAGGAAATTATGATATTGAGTGATTCGGACAATTATATCCAATGATGCTAGGATCATTAAAGGAGTTAAACACGTCAACGATATGTTCTTATTCCACCTGAACAACCTTTTTCCCGGGATGCCAAAACTATCTAGGTTACTGGGTTTTCACAAATGAGGCCTCATCTGTTGTGTATTTATTTGCTGAATCTGTGGCAAATCGATCAGCAGAGAATCCCAGTATAAAAATGAAAATGAAAACCTGTGTTTAGGCTGGAGTTGCCTCACCTCTGTTCTCCCACAGGCCATTTTCCTCTCCGTCTCAGGAGGATTCATGCTCCTGACTGCCTGGCTCATCCCAACCTGTCTTCCAAACAACCTCCGCTGTAATTGCTTGTCAGAGCTGTCGGTTTTCCTGTTTTTCTTCTTGCTGCTGCACACCTGACAAGAAACACATATTTACACACAAAAATGAAATTACAGACTATTTGAGAGCGGGGAGATTTGGAATCCACGCCTTCTATTGAGCTTTTTTGAGACGATGAACTTCTCTCACCCCTGGCTCTGAATCAAGTCAGAACAACGAGAGGAGAAAAAAAAGACAGAAAATAGACTGATGAGAAAAAGAAAAAAAAACATAGCACAGAGAATTCTGCCTTGGCCTTGTGACCGGCTGCCTTTTCTCTCTTTCTTTTACTGCTCACTTGTTACTTCTCCTTTCCTTTTGTGTTCTTTGAGATAGATAATTGCCTAATTTAGATTTAATTTAGCTTTAACAATCCACACCAGCAGTATTTTAGACAGCAGGCTGAATGAGTGAAACTCAACAAATATGTCGGTAATCACGCCCTTCAACCTCAAAATTGTTGCAACATCATCAGTTGTGTGATTTTCTGTTATGATTACAATCCTAACAAACCCCTGTGATACTTTGAAATGAAACTGCTTTCTCTGGAATTTTAGGTGGGGAAATATTCAAGGATAACTGTGCAGACAGTCGAAGGCGCTCAGAGAGTTCATAACTCCATCAAGGCCGAGCAGTCCTCAAATGGTCTCTCACTGCCAATATTTAAGAGGTTATTGACACTTCACTCGACTTTCAAATATTTCTGAAGATAGACTCATTGCTGGTTAACAGAGTTGAAGCAGTTAAAAACTATGTATTTTTCAATTTTAATTTATCATCAAATGCTCATCTGAAGACATAACCCAAACATTAAAGTATAAACATGGAATGTAGAGGACCATAATAATGATATATATATATATACATATAATAACGCAAAATCATCAGCTTTTGTCATCTGATATGAAGAGATACATACATTTATCTGTTCTGTGGTAGCAGAAATGCAGAGATGCACAAATTGTCTTTCTGGACACCATTTTTTCCCAACCAAAACTGTGAAATGGTTGTATTATATAACTGAACTTGCACTTATAAATATATATATAAAATAAAAAATATAAAAATGCAATATGGGAAATATCTGTAAAACAAGTGAGTGCCACCTGGTCTAAAGAAAGACAATTCACACTCTGCATGTCAGCCATGTTTGTGTGTGTTTACCACTGAGTGGGGTTGTGTTTGACATTTACTCCAGACAGATCTGTTTGGGTCTGTTGGTATTTTGGAATGAGGACTCAACGCAAGCAAGATGAGAAGATGTAAGAGGGGTCGTGATGGGGAAGCTTATGATTGATATTCCCATTAGCCACCTGACAAGGTGGGGACAAGGCTCCCATAACGAATTGTGACACATTAATGAGCTTGTCTAACACAGACAATACCTGATCAGCCCTCTTACCGTTTAAACTTTGATACCAATGAGGGAAAGAACAACCAGATAAGGGCTGCTTTTTCCCTTTGCAACTGACATCTAATGGTAATAGTGGGTAATAACTGCAGGTTGGTGAACAACCACTCCCATAATTCCATGTAAAATGCAACTGTTGCCGTGCAAGTGTGAAAGACTCCCTGAAATTTTACATTTTCTTTTACTCTTAATCTTAAATCTTTTAGAGGCAAGTATGAAATCAAGAACTATATCTTTTAAATCAAATTTTCTTGTGTTTTATTTTCTTGTAAGTGCAGCAGTGTAGTGTATTTCTTGTATTACAAGTGTGTCAGTACTAAAATTGCGGAAAAAGTAGAAGAAATGTCTAATTTCCTCACATCAAAACATGGTCATCCTGCAGGAGCACAGTAGGATTTTTGACACTGAATAGACACAAATGCTTGATGAAGATTTTTGCAGCAAGTCGTATTTCCGTCCGATTACGCTGTTTGTATATGTAGAAGTAGCCACCTTTTACCCGACTCTTATATCTGTTAAATTTTGTATGTCTTGTATTTACTAACTGCCAGAAGACTGGAGGAGAAGTTACAAAATTATTCCTTGGTGGTGCATATTTTTTGAGGAAAAAACAGCAGTACCTTTCATCAGATTAATTAGCATAAAACATGGAATCCTCCATGACACTCACATTGGTATGTGTGCACCTTGTCTCTGCAGAAACACATTCTCAAGAAAATCTAATTAGTTTATTCTTATCACGAACAACAAATGCTTCAATTCCAAGCACTGCACTGACAAACAAGCAGATAATAAGACAGGTGTTCAGTTGTAAGGGATGGTCCTGCGCTTGCTTTTGTTTGCTTGCATGATAGCCTTGCAAAATCCTCAGAGGTAGGAAAGTAAAAGAATGTTTAGTTTTTTTCTCTGGCTACTTCTCGCAGAAGTGCCTGAAATTCTTAGAATACAAATCCTAAGAGACAAATCTAAAATGTAATGAGGCTAAAATGAACAATTGGTCATGATTGTGATCGAAGTGGCAGCAAGTCGTACAGGATGAAGCAAACTGTGCTGTGGTGATTCATATCAATATCTGATAAAGGTCGAAAACAACTTATTATACTGTTAGCAAATTTAAGGAAACATGCTCCACTATCTCTTGTTCTAAACGAACTTGATGTTGACACCTATGGAAACGCATCTAGTAAGACACACCCATAGGGCCTGAGCAGGCCTGCAAGCACGGCTTTCAAGTACTCACTTACTTCCCTAACATGCTGATGTCAACCAATGAGAACAGAGTGGGGCATTCCAGAGGGGCCATACAGAGACGGAGCTTTTCATTGATTGCATTGATTATGTCTTGTTGAGTTCAAAACACACCACTGCTTTTTGAGCCCTTGAACTCTGCTAAATTAGTGAGTCCACTTTGAAGCAAACTTTATTTAAATGGTTTTGGATACAGTTGATGGGCCTTTCTACATCGGTAATTCATATATTACTTTTTAAGATATGGTATTTTAATTTCCCTTAAATTTTCTCTTTAATCTTGATGTTCCCCTATTGTGGCCAATGTCATCCTGGAATAAGTGGAGTCCTGCACTCCTAAAGAGGAACAGCCACCGGTTTAGATACATGGATGAAACATGGGTCAGTATAAATACCCAGGAATTATATGGGAGGATGTCAGGAACAACAGCTTGGCCCTTTTGTACTGTGCCGTACACATGTGGAGGGAAGGAACCTTGTGGACAGGGAGGACAGATGGTTTGAAAGAGGAGTGGAGACAATTAGTAGAAAAAATGTCTATCAACAGGGAAAGAGATCCATGACACCACTGATCACCCACCTACAATACGCTCCTTTATCCCACTCACGTTTGGCCCCATGTGACAACTCCGCAGACGATCATTTACACTTCAGTCTCAGATGAGGCTTAATGACAGCAGCACTAAGAAACCAAGGAGTATCAATGAGCCAGATAAAGGCCCCACAGAGGTTAAATACCTGGGACTCTGAAGAACTGAAGAAGCCTCTTGGATGAAACAACAACTATCTTCTACCAAGTCAAGCTGTCCTCAATTCAAGCTCCCTTGGATTATCATGACCTGGATCAGCGGGAACCTTCACAGACAAATTGGATTGACCAAAAGTCCTTTAAACGACGCTGAACTACTTGGTGTGAAGATTACTAAATAACCAATGTCAAATCAAGTTTATTTGTCTAGCCTAATATGAAATATTATGTCTCAAAGGGCTTTACAGGCCCACATAACAACCACAGTTCCTGACCATGCCCAAAGCTTATTCAATTCATTGTCTCACACATGGGTGACCAGCGCTACTTTGTGGGCCTAGAACCACACATGTGTACTCATATGTGCTCATTGGACGAGCTGCGTGTCTCAGGGTGAGGAGAGAAAGAGAGGGGGAGGAAAGGCAAGTGAAACATGAACTGTCCGAACTATAATGCAAGGAACGGAGTTGAAATTAAATAATTCACCTTAAAAGGCACACTACAACAAGTGCATAAACGATCATAAAAATGCTGTGTGTATTCAAAAAGGCATGTAAATAGCAGTTACGTGCATTTATCCTCCTCTATAGCCCTGATTACCCTTAAAAACATCTTTATTCTGTTGCTGAGTGTCATTTTATATAGATTTCCCCTGATATATTTGGTATTCTAGGAAACGTTTGACATTTCAGTAGAATTGACAATAAAACTTTATGAAGGTGGACCCATTGGTGATTACCTCAGAGTTTGAGAGTTTAAAACGCACAACAATTTGTTTAAATCAACCATTAAATTGCATTAACATTAAATTTGACATAGAAGTCAGTAGGAATTCAAAGCTTAGGACTTGTAACTTGCATTGGACTGACCAATATTGTCTTGAGGCATGCCATCTTCACATTTTCACAGACCGAATGCAAGCCTGGCAGCCTGTTTTCACTCAGTGTGCACAATTGTGCTGCAGCAAGGGACACTACCAGTAGATCAATGTATGTTTTACATTACAACACTGGAGATAGCTACCGTAGCTGGTGTGTATTTCCCACTACAACTGTAACTTCCTGCTCCCACAAGTTTGTGCCGATGAGTCGAGGTGAATACAATGTTTGGGATCTGGGCTCTGTTTTGTGGGTGTATTGATGTGATCCCACCACCCCACAACACACCACCGCCCAACCACAATTCATTGGGACGCCAGCAGGCTAAGTCTAATCCCGAGGGAGCTCATTAGAATCAGCGGAGAGGAGAAGGGCCCCAGACAGGGTCAGGACAAACTGCACTGCTGAGCTGCATAGTGATTCCTTCCGCTCCATCTTTATGTCTGTTTGGTTTGCCTGCATGTCAGTTCATCGGGGAGGATGGCAGATGAGAGATTGGCCTGCTCCAGCACTTGACAACCACGGTGAACACCCATGCGCTCATATGTACAGACGCGACACAGACACACACATCCACTGAAACTGGACACTTGGAGTATAACGGGAAATTAAGTTCACTACATACCGAAATTCCCAAATGGATATATGTGCGTACACACACAAAGACACACAATCTGAGTCGTCACCTTCCTGTCAGGCTACAGTCAACAGCGTCCTGTGTGATGTATGACAATAAGAGAGGGATGTGAGCAAGGTCAGACACACTGTCACCCATGAGACAATCATTAAATCCTTATGAATATCAAGTGGGGCGCTGCAGACTTGCACAGCCTGTGTGTGTGTGTGTGTGTGTGTGTTTGTGTTGTGTCAGTGTACCTCAAGTGTATTTTCCATATTTGCTTTTGTGCATTAATGTGCATGTTTGATCTGTCATGTACAACAGGTTTGTGTAAATGGCTTCATTCTCGCATGCAGTGATCTGGAATATTAAGTCTTGTTTGAAAATTCTGACTCCAATTTCTAAAATTACATTGAGATTGGAAACACACGAAAACAAAAATAAATATAACTGGCTGAGTTCCAAATCTACCCAAAACTATCCGAAAGGAATAAAATGTCCTTCAAACATGACAACAAATTATCATCTTTATTGAATAAACAAGGAAATATGCCATAGCTTCAAAAAGTGGGTGTTACATGAAGGATTTTAATTTAGTTTAGTTTGTTCAAATATCAACCTTTTTTTTTCTTTGTATCTTGAGAAGGTGAGTGTAATGTACCATAACATGGACAAGTTCATGGAGTTTCTCTTTAAAACTTTCTACCATTACATGTGCATTACTTTAATTTTTGATCATATCAGTGAGCTAAATGATCACGATTACACACTCCTGGTCAGCACTGCGCAGACAGTCAATCACCAATGGTTTTTTGGTTGTTTTGTATCAAACCTATTGTGTTTGTGAAATATTGACGTGGTTTCATGATGTAAAAAATACTTAACTACATTACTAAAGTATCTTTAGAGAAACTTGCTTTTTTAGTGCAGTATAAATATTTTTGCAAAATACTACTTTTACTGGATCAGTATCTGAAGGAGAATCTATACATTCACGTCGCTACTAATTGCCAGTGCATACTCAAGGAGAGGATGAGCCAAAGAGGGGTTTTGGCAAGGTCTTTGGGAAAAAAGGTCAGCTTGCAAGTATGAATGCCACTGTGGGGACAAAAAATTACTTTTACTTTCAATTCTTAAGCAAAGTTATTCTCCAAACTACTTAATGATACATTAATAAAAGGAACCTCAGCAGCTAAATGACTTTTACTGGAGTAGAACTAAATAAGTTTTTATTTTTATTTCTTGGTGTTTTTGGTGTATTAAGCTAGTTACAGTAGAGAGACAGACAGGAATGACAGGGCAGAGAGAGGGGATGACAGGGCAGAGAGAGGGGATGACATGCTGTGTTTGTTTAGGGAAATTAATGTGGGTGCTCTTCCATGGATGGATCATTGAAAATACCAATACGACCAATGGCGCAGGAAGCCATGCGCCTCATGTCAGCGTGATTGTTTGAAAATGGAGCAGCTTGAATTATCCTGGAATGGATGGCAATGGGTGAGAAGGGCCAGAGATGTTGTTATGACTCCACAAAGCTCATGGACACATAAAGAGTTTATCATCTGGGTGAGCAGGGAGCGAGCTTACTAATATCCTGCGGCTATCATAACACTGTCCAATGAAGTCTGATTGACTCCATACATCAAGGAGTATGTGTGTTAGTGTATGAGAAGGTCTCACTGAGACAGACACAGGAGAACAAGGAGTCAGAGAGAACTAGATGCTTCCTGTTGTAAATCCTTTACTTACTGTATGTGAAAGAAATAATATAAAATACTCAACTACAATTTACATTCCTGAAATCATTGGTTTAAAGGGACAGCAATGAAGTATTCAGAGTAAAGTGGACAGAGGTAAAAAGTAAAGAGAAAGTTTTGTTAACTACTCCAGGAAAAGTACTTGGGAATGTTTTGGGAATTTTTGGTTTCTGGTCCATGAAGGAAAGGAGGGAAAGAAATGAAGGAAGGGAAAAAGGAGGGGGAGAAATGAGAAAACCTTAAGAAGTAATAAAATCAAGTGACAAGACTTGAATGAAGCAAAGACAGAAAGAACGTATGCATACGTGTTTGTGTTTGTGGGCGGGGTTCAGAGAGCATAAAGACAGAAAGAGCGATACTGATTGATCTCTGTAGGTAAATAATTTCTCTGCATTTAACCCATCCGAACTATGCAGACCAAGGGGCAGCACACACCTGCACATGCAAACACACACGTACTCGTGCCCGTGGACCAACTCCAGATCTTCCACCTAATGCCTTGGTCAAGGGCAATGGCAGGAGTGACTAGTCTAACACACATGTTTCTCTGGGTGGGAGGAAACCCAGGCAGACACGGGAAGAACTTGGACACTCCACACTGAAAGGTGTGGTAGTCAACCCTGTGACTCGAACCCACGAACAGTGCGAACCACTAAGCCCTCGTGCTGCCCAGGAAGAGGAAATCAGTGGGGCGGTATCTCATTATGAATGGACAGCACAGTGGGACAGGAGGCCTCTGACTGGAAGCAACCGGAACCTGTTTGTTCTTCAACCCCCCACGCTCTTCCTTATCTTCCTGTTTATTACTCTCTCTCTCTTGCTCTCTGTCTCTCTCTCTCGCTCTCTCGCTCTCTCTCTCCTCTGCCCCCTCCATCTCAGTGTAATTAGGCTGCTGGCTGGAAGAATGATCAGCTGTCATCCCCAATGGTGGCCTTCCCCCGCCTGAATGTCAACACTGTCTGAGACCTCCCGTCTAATTGAGCCGCACACTCAATTAGAAACACTCCGTCACTGCAGGAACTGCTGGGACACACACACACACACACAAAACACACAGACACAGTAGTAAACACTTTTGTGTTCTCTTGAATACATAAACAACTGCATCAGACACAAACAAAAATTGTTAAGTTGTCTTAACTTATTGCTGCAGGTGTTAAAAAGTACCTCAACATCTGTCTGGTGTCTTCACCGCTACCCTCTGCGATGGCAACTACAAAGCTGAAACATATTTATATAGATGTTTTTCTGCCAATTTTCAACTTGATCCCGGGGTTAAACACAGAATCAAAAAAAAAAAAGAAACACGAGGAAAGAAATTGTAAAACATGGAGCAAAAAAAGAATAATAGAATTGGACAAAAATACAGAAACGTCACAGAGAGGACACAATAGAAATGAAGTCATTTCTTGAAATGTTGACACAAAGGAAATGAATACAATAATAAGATAACGTCCGTCCTTGGTTTTCTCCTATGTAGTCTTTTCTTTGATGTTCCTTCCATAAATCTTTAATCATTTCTTTTCTTCCCAATTTTCCCTTTCCTTCTTTCCCTACATCCTTTGTTCTTCTATCTTTCCTTCCTTTCTTTTCTTGTCCCATTCTACAACTGATCTGAAAACATGAAAACTCACAAAACTGGAAGATCTTCATTTGACGGTAAAACTTATCTTTTACTTTTGACACTGGCTGCTTATTGCTGACGGCATATATATTATAACATTCCAAATCAATATAATTCCAGAAAGGACGTTTACAAATCTATTTCATAATCATTACTCAGCAAAAAATACACTCAAGTAGAAGAATAATTTAAGCAAAACATATTTACATTACTTTTAAAACTATGAGATCAACACAGTGGAACTTACCATGGGTAGTCTGGTACAACCACAAGCTATATTTGGGGTTTTTCAACCACTCTGGTTCCCATCCAGATTTTCTGTGTTTGCCTCTATCGGCTGGTTCAGCTTCAGTTGGACCAGTATCAAAGATACTCTAGCTCTCCCCCACCCCCCCC
>OMNV01015934.1:78937-96267 GCA_900303265.1 Brotula barbata | reverse complement strand
TCTGTCCCTCTCCCTTCTTCCCCATCTGTGTCTTTATTTCTCCGCAGTTTTGGAGAAAATTGTCAAAATATTTGGTTGTCTTATCCCCAGCTATTCTTTTTTTAGAGGGCACCACGCTCACTTTAGCTAATGATTGTAAGTAGCCCGATAACTTGTAAATTATATTATGACGAATCATCTCGAACAAACTCGTTCAACAATCACAAACACTGATTGGCGAGCCAGCTGATTACTTAAGCTGAGTGATGCAGAACGAGACTGATCATGAACACATTGTATTGTTAGGCTGTAACGTAATTGGCAGTGCAAACAAGAGACAAATACAGCGACATTGCTGTTGCATGAGAAAATGTTCAATATCATAAACCTATAATAATTTCAAGCCTGTGAAAATGTAGATGATAAAAAGCAAGCATTTCTCTGGTCTAGTCCATCATGCTCACATTCTCTTAAATGAACTGCATTTCTATGGATTTCTATAGCGCTTTTATCCAAAGCGCTTTTCAGTGTTTGTCTCACATTCACCCATTCGTACACCTACAGCCGAGGTAACCATGCAAGGCCCACTCACTTGTCGGGAGCAATTTGGGGTTAGGGGTCTTGCTCTGGGACCTTTGATATGGAGAAGCTGGGGGATTGAACTGGCGACCCTTTGATCACTAGGTTAACCTACCACCTAAGCAACGCCGCCCAGCCCGCTTGTCTCACTCAGCACCATCATTTCATACAGCGAGTCAAACAGGTTGGAAAGACAGAGAGCTCACAGTGGGGGAAGGTGACACAGAGCGAGGCTGACTCACATTTTAAAGCAGCACTGCACAGAGGCTCTCAAAAGGAAATATTCTGCATATATATATATATATATTTTTTTTTTTTCATGTTGTCCTGGGGGCCCATCCGGCCTGCACAATTATAATTATACACAAAAGGCAACTATTATAGGGGACTTCCCTTATTCCTAATCAGCGTAATTTAACTTATAATGGAACATTCTGAATTCTTTGACGGCTGCAGCCTGACAGTGAACACAGTGACACGGCTATGCACAATTACTCACACTCATCTGGATTCATCACAGTGGTCGCCCTCTTGTAGCCCTCAGCGGCTCCATTAGTTAAAACACAGCTTTTCAGGATCTAAAAGTTACTTTTGCTTACAGTAGCATTTCTTTTGTCCAAATGAGGACAGGATTGCCTCCTCGGGTAAAAGTCATTCCTGGATGAACAGTAGGGAGGAAGATGACACCAAAAAAAACAAAAAAAAACTTCCCCAGTTTCCAACGTTTGACGTAAGAATCAAGGAAAACGCAAAGGCACAAATCATTTTTATGAAATGCCAAAAAATAATGTTGTTCTAGTGTGTGAGCACTGAGGCAGGAAGTTATGCTGGAGAGTCATAGAATGAATCTCTGTCATAATGAATTTTCCACCTTCTCTTTTTTTACATGTGTGGCTTTCCTCCATGGTGCCTTTTGTTTTATTGTAGACAGCTATGAAATTTGAGGGGACAATGGCATCAATAATGCTTATAATATTAGAATGCCCGTCATATACAAGATCATTGACAAGGCCCGAGGAGACAGCAGGTGTGGATGAAAAAGCAGTTTTTGTTGATACTAAGCTTTCTGATACTAGTACTGCTACTATTAATAAGGATTTGATTCATGTAAACTGGAAAAATATGGTGTTAAAATTCCTTTCAAATGGCTATTATCTGTTTTTGCAAAATTGATATCTTCACTTCCTCGTTGAATTTTTGGCATTAGTAACAGCTGATGTTTCTCTGCTACTTGTTGAAAACTCTTCACCTTCCTTTGTTAAGTGTTGTATGAATGCAGAAACTGGGTCAAATACTGCTAAAGTTTGATTTATAAAAAGTGATATACTCCAGAGAGGGTTCAGACTAAGACTAGAAACGATTTCTGCCTGCATTTGCTAAAATTCTTATATTGTTCAGCATCATTTTCTCTGACAAATTATCCAGCTGCTATAGACCATCTGGATGTCTCCAGGTCTCTTTACACTTAAAGGTTTAAGCTGATGCTGTTATCCACAGAGTCATCTCATGGAGTGAGCCGTCAGGAGATATGTGCGTTTTCAAAATAGAATAAAGAAACTAACTATAATATAATAAGCTGAGATCAACTGTAACAATTTAGCTCAAGGCCAACTCACTGACCACAGAGCCCGCAGTACTCAAACCCCCTCACTGAGGGAAAAGTAATTATGAAATAGAAAAAAAAAACACATGTAAAGCATAAAGTAAGCACTAACTGTGTAGAATAATTCAATTATTGATGGCTTAATAGCATTCTACTGCATGATCACTAACACTGCATTTCTAAAATGGGTAATATGAACAGTCTGGAATGAATAATCGCTTATAAAGGAGAATCCTACGTTTTATAACAGCATTTAAAAAAAAAATCATTTTCATTTTCAATCATCGGAGAAAGAAGGGAATAGGAGAGAGAAGGGAGGAAGAAAAGACAAATGAGAAAGGAAGGAATGAGGGAGTGAAAAAGGAGTAGTGGGACGAAATGCGAAAGGCAGGAAGATGACGAGTGATAATAAAGTTAATCTCATGAATATGAATCTGTAACTGATAAGTATAGCTATTCGATAAATGTACCTGCCTAAAATGTCACAGCACAAAATGGAAATACTACATCCTACGTATACTTGAATAGAATACTTCAGTAAATGTACTTTGTTATTTTCTACTTTCTCACACTTCTCTGTCCACTTGGCGCCAGGAAGAAACTGGGAAAGAAGTGTGCAGAAAGCAGCAGGAAGCGCTCGCTCTCCTACGTCAGCCCCTCACTGTTGACACATACATAAAACAAATGGTTAGAGGAGCTCCTTACAAACCTGCAGCCAAGTGTTCAAAGTTCATCCAGAGCCCAACGGAGCGTGGGGCAGAGGTTTTACATGATTTACCCTGCAGAGCAAATCTTCTCTCCCCCTCCTCCCTGTCTGACAGCTTTGCTGTGTAATCGAACATGCACATATGACACACATTCAAGGGCTGGCAACGAGACACCCGAAAAGTCTGTGTGGGTGAGGGTCGAGAGAGAGAGAGAGAGAGAGAGAGAAAGATTCTTCATCTTTATCTCCAGGCCAATGTGTGGGCATGTGTGTGTGTGTGGGTGTGTGTGTGTGGGTGTGTGTGTGTGCTGGTAGTCCTTACTAAATCATACAGAATAATGTGTGCACAGGTGTATGTATAGATTTAGCAGTATGTGAGGGAAAAAGAGACACATCACCATGGAAATAACGAATTTTGAGACATCACAACTAGTAGATACTGATGATGTTTTTCAAATAATAATGAAAGCTTGAAAGCCTGAGAACTGCATCATCAATAAGAATCACAAATAAATAATAAATCAATCTGATTTTTAATCTCCAAATCGTGCTACCAGAACTACAAAGCTACAACTGAAAGTTTTCTTTCTCAACAGCCAACTGTTTTGTAAACATGTTTTGGAATTGAGGCTTAATTCTTATGCTTATTAATTCTTATCTTGTGCTATCCTGATTATCGTTCTAAAAGAAATGCACTTTACAGTCCTATAAATTCTCATTGTGCAAACTTTGTAAGTGAAATTGTTACATAAGGAAGAGCTACATTCCTGGTCCGTAGCATCTTATTACAGCTACAGCAAACAATTTAAAGCGATTAAATTGTCCCCAAACTACTCGGTTAATAAAATACTTAGCTATAAACTCCTGGGAATACTAATGTAACACTAATTATAGTACACATATACAGTATTTGCATAGCACAAAACATCGTAACAAACACATTGTGTGAAAATTCACAGCATGATTTCAAAAAGTTACGACAAAGCAAAAATCTTTCTGCTAATCACTCGATTCATTCGTCATTGGAAATACAATCAAAGTTTATGCCATTGTGATGAATCATTGCATACAGCACACACACACACACAGTACACAGTTATAACTGTGCTCGTCTTTGCTGCGATGTTTGGAAAGTAGCTGCTGAAAAAAGAGTTAAGTTAGTAATTCAGCTACTTGTAGCTAGCTAGTCCCCAGCACTGCTGCTGGAGAAGCAGTTGTGTTCAGTTCTCTGGTCATTGTGAAAATGCCAGAAAAGCGTCTGGTAATGGTGAATAAGCTACGAAAAGCTGATCGCATACAAGAGAATCTACAGCAACATCATGATTAGCACTGACAGAAGTTTTCCATACAAGGATGTCATATCATGGACAGATTTGTTCTAGAGCTTATCTGGATCCCAGTTGCAGAGGCAGAGCTACATTATTCTCCTGCTCTTTCACTCCCAGGCCAGATTAAATATTCTGGGTCTGCCCGTGATCTCATCCCAGGTGGATGTGCCTGAAAGACCTCTATTATTCAGAAGGAATCATGATAAGACGCTCAAATCACATCAGCTGGCTTTCAACGCGAGTAGTGCTTCTAGTTTGAGCTCCCTGCTGATGTCCAAACTCCTCACTCAATCCCTGAAGCCTGGGGCGTGCTTGGTGCGGACGGGGATCCAAACAGACTGTTTGTGTGTCGGGGCATTCAGGGTTCTCACGGTTTCATGCCAGGTATCGAGTCCCCTTCGTTAAAAGGACAGACTGATAATTCCTTCAACACACAGTAGTCACTGAATGATGAACACCACCACTTTGTATTGACAGGATGAGAATAGAGTAAAACTGAAAACAAGAATGAAAATAAATAATTCAATAATGGACATAATAAGCCTTCTTGATATAAATCGTCATTAAGTATTATTTGCCTATAAAGCCTATCTGCTACATGGTGAGTAAATGTAGCTTGCAGAAAGTCATTAAAAAAACAGGATACATGATTGGCAATGAACAGCACAGAAGACAAATGTGGTCTTAAGATTTCCACCCACACTCTTCACTTATTCTCAATAAAATAATTTAGACAAAATCAGAAAGAGGTTTGTGAATTGACTGCCCAATTTTCAGATGAACATCCAGATTTATAATCACACTCATACTCCTCCTTCTGCAGGATTAACAATATGCACACTCCGACCGATACATCTCAAGATTTTCATACGTCTCCACTAGACACCTTTAGTTTCATTTCTTATCACATATCTCTTTATACTTCACTACTCCTGTAACTAACCATGTCTACTCTCACGATGGCGTCTCCTGTGTCTTTGAGCAGGCCCGACCCTGGCAGGCGCCTCCCTCATTCACCATCGTTCCTCACCCTGCTCTCTGTCATAGTAAAAACATGTTACATTGCTCTATGTAATACTATAAAACACATTGTTCACCTCCATTATACCTCAGCGTGCCTTTTCCTGATAGTAAAAGATATATAAAAAGATACACGGGCATAATAAACTCCACTTCAGATAATGCTAGTTGTATTTATTCAAACAAACTCGAATTTAATATATTTTCCCAGATTAAAAAAACCAAATCAAAATAAAATACCGTACCCTAAACTAGCAATCCACACAAAATATATACATCAATGCAAACATGGCCACCTTGTTGAAACTGTACTTACAGACAATGCTTCTATAAGTGATGCCATAACAGGATGGATGTCGATGCTTTGACTATACAAATCCACAATGTGCTCTCTACTAAAGTGTCAGGGGAAAACAAAATGGCTGCCGACAAGATATATAGGGTAAGCAATTATTACATTATTGTATAAAACACCACCTATATTGAATAAGCATCACCTAGTGGCAGCAGAATAAACTAAAACCTCTTTTCCTCAGGCCAGAATAACGACCATACAAACTGATGCTGGGACTGTTGTTGTTGATATAGGAGAAAGACATTTTCCCACAGAAACTCACCATTCAATGCCTTTTTGTTTGGCGAAACACTGATAGAGGTGCATTTACATCCCCGAATACACCATCCACAATGTTTTATCTAGGCCAAACATTTTCACATTTCACAACATATCCAGTCATAATCAAGCCACAATGGTTCTCACAGTGGCTAAATTACGCTGCCCATGGGTGCCCATTGGATAAACATGTGGGAATTTTGATTTGTTATGTTTGGTTTTATGTTTCAGGCATGTGTAAAAAATGCTGCATGGTTGAAGAAAGTGGGAAAAGGTATCTTACGAGATCGAGTGTTTCAAAAATATCCTTCCATACTCACCTTTTTTCCCTCCAGTTTTGTATTCATATGTAACTTCAGGAAGCTGCCCATCCATACCTAGGTTTTTCTTGTCTGCTGAGATGATTTTGTACAGGATTCTGCCCTCAACCAACCACCTTGGGCTGTTTTGGCCAAGCTTTACCTACACTTGGATTCTCTCTCTCACTCTCACTCTCTCTCTCCCTTCTGCTCTTCCTGTCTTGTTTTGTTACTCAACTGCCTCTTCACCACTCGCCTCTGCCCTTATTTCTGATGTGTGTAAAAGTTACCTTTGGGTTTCATTTCTTTCTCTCTTCCCTTGTTGATTGTGATCCTGAGCAGCAAATAGTCATGTCACTTCGTAAAATACAAATGTTTCTCACTATTAGAATTACCATAAGTAGGAATTTTACACAGTACATAGGAGGATCCAGAATACTTATTGTGTTTATTGTGGTCAGAAATGATTGAATTCAACCTTAGATTAAATAGAAACAAAAGAAAGAAATCACATTGCGGTTTGAGTCGAGAATTTGATTTAAGTATCTGTAAATCAATGGAAGTTGGGCTGGTGCAATTAAAGTTAGAAATGTGGGCGCTGTGGCTTAGGCGGTCACGGTGATCTCCTACTGAGCCAAGGGTTGCTGGTTCGATGCCCTGCTCCTCCATGTCGAATGTCCCAAGCAGTAGGCCCTGCATAGTTACCTCGGCTGTCGGTGTTTGAATGGATGAATGTAAGGCAAACATTTTAAAGGGCTTTGGAAAAAAGCTCTAGAGAAATTCAGTCCACTTACCATAATTCTTATTATTGGTTTTCTTCCTGACCCATGCCAAACTGTACTTAACAAAACATAAGAACAGCAGTTTAGTGAACAACTACTTACATCACTCCATGTGAAATGCAACTGTCAGCCAGATAACAGTGATTAAGTTAACAGCTTCCGCTAGAGGAAGGGTGTCAAACGTACAGCCTGCGGGCCTGAACTGGCCCACCAAAAGTTCCAATCTGGCCTGGTAGATGATTTTGAAAAGTGAAATTTAAAGGCATCATTGCAATAAATTGCTCTGCTATTCCTGAATTGTCCACTGGGAGTTGCGCTGTACTTAAAAGAGGACCTGATAAGAGAAGCATTTCGCCATGGAGTTATGTTTGTGCCACATTGCTAAGGGTGTATAGGCAGACTTTCGGAGCATAGAACTCACTCTGAATAGGCGGCAGAGTCGAGCGGGGCTCACGCCCAAACCCACAAAATACCAAAACGCTTCTTGCAGACCAGGTGGCCACATAAAAGTGTTCATTGCCCGTTTTCCTGACATAATCCAATAATAATAACAATGATAATAATAATAAAAATAGTAACCGAAAATGTGTTGCAATCCTGATAAATTTTCAGTGGTTTGACTGGTCTGGTCCACTTTATATCAAATTGAGCTGCACGTGGCCTTCAACTAAAATGAGTTTGACACCCCTGCAATAGAGAAAAAAACCCAAATCAAAAATGCAGAATGGACGAATAATTATGATAAGTGTCTTTATGGGACTCTTTCTTTATAAAACTTGATGCCTTTTTCTGAACATTGTGGTTTGATTTTTGTAACCCTGAGGACAACACGTGAGTATTCACAGATTTCTCTCATCTCCTTGAATTTTGTGCAGTAATTTTTTAGTTGAAATTATTAGTTTTCCCCACTGGCCTTTGTAAAGTGTCCTTATATGGCACTAAAAATAAATGATGTTGTCGTGTGACACAACACTGCCTGCATCATTTTCTGAAGAAAGTCAGGTCAGACTCAGAATCCTTTATGGGGAAGGTTGGGAAACTGAAGTATTATCATGGATTTCAACACATAAAATTGACCCTGAATGGGTAAAAAAAAAAATCATTTTCATCTCTCCCCAATTGGCCTTTCTCTCCTCTCACTGGCGTGAGGCAAAACTGCTCCTTCTCACACACAATGAGGTGAATGGATTGGAATTAGTATGGATTGTTCTTATGCAACACAAGGTAATGGTGTAATAGGATTTCCTTGAGATTTGTCTTATTTTTAGCTTTAAAAATCATGGACATATTGTCACAGCCTGGTTTGGCCCCTGACAGATCCAGAAAATCAGTCATTACACGGTGAAATTAGGCTTGTAAACCACCTTCAAACCATATTTTGCTCCTGGCTTTGGTGGGAAAAATGCATTTCTTTTCTTGCTGCTGGATACTTGCGAACATAACTCACATAATTGTGTGTCATCATATTCAAGTACACAAGTGAGGAGACGTGGCCCTGTGGTGGGAGATAACAATGATTTATAACACATATGCTTAACCACATTACGCAAGCAGCATAATGGACATTTGCCAGTGTTAATTGGACATTACATGACGCTATGGGCATTTTGGGTGCTATTAGAATGTAAATATACCATGTGACATTCGAAAGAGCAATAAAACATATCTGAAGTAATTATGTCAAATGAGCAATTAAACTGATGAGTTAATGAATGGTTTTGCTGTATAATCTGACTAGAAGCTGGTATCACCTCATAATATCAAAGAGACTGTACTGTCAAGGAAAGGTCACACCTTTAATCTATGTAAACTGCTCAACGTGGGTAGAAGCTATGGGTAAGTGTTTACTGAGAAACTGTATAAGGTCAATATTTATTTTATTTGAACATTTAGTGTCTTCTTTGATTAAACTGGTGTGGATTTATATATTTATTTTACATATTAAGCAAATAAAATATGATACAAGGAAGATCAATTTTCCCTTAACACTGAACACAATGGATTATCTTCTAATTGTCAAAGAAAGTTATAGTTTAGCTTCATAGCATAATATATTCTTCCACTCCAAGTATAATGAGCCTCGATCACGTTCAACGTATCGCCTACCTGACTTGCAGTTCATTTAATTTTCATTGCCGTACATTGTAATGTGAGCAGGGTTGTTTTTTTTTTCAACTCATCCCAAAATTCATTGTTTTTCTGCCCTGGGACGACGAGAGGTCCTTAATTTGGAGCCCTGTTATATACCTACTAATACTTAATAAGAGGTACTTTCTCACCTCCGTTTACCCAGTGGAACACTTGGCAGTCTTTGTTTTCCATTTCCATCTTTTTCAGGTCTGACTTGTACTCAGTTGGGGCCACACAAAGCAACTCTTTCACAGATTGTAAAGATGCAAATTTGTGAGAAACAAAAAAAAAAGTAAAGTAGTGTCATTCATACACACACACAGACTACAGAAAGCACGTGTGTACTAAAAGCACACGCACACTGTCATGTATCTTGTCCATTTTGAGTTACAGTAGTTGGGATGTGTTATGGGTAAACAGCATGTTACGCTACAGTTATTAGCCACATATTCTGTCCTAAGCAATAAATCAATCAATTCTCAGTTGTGGTTCGAGTGTATCCTTGTTGTACATGCGAGGTAACAGACCAGATAGAACACACATTGTGCATTCACACTTGTATAACCTCTCGCCTATATATAATCAAGCATTCACTCTTGCATGATCTCTTTCGTACATATAATAAAGCATACACACGTATAACTTCACACAGGTACCAGGTTCTTTAGTGCTGTGTGCGTGGTTTTAGTACTCACATGATCTCAGTGATGTGTGTAAATGACACTATTTTTCTTATCATTATAATTTCATATTCTCATTGAATTTGGCCATATTTTCTTTTTTTTTACCTACATTGGCCCGAATACACCATTGTAGAAATACAATATTATAAAATGTAAAGTTGAGAGAATTCTATAGAATTCTGTTAAAAGCCTCGTGCTGCACATGAGCTGGCAAAGGTTGACCACCCCTGCTCTATTTAAATTGACTCACTGTGGCAGAACACATAAACTGTGAAACACAGATGCAGTTAATCACAAACCACAACAGACCCCATATCCAAAGTCCCTCTGTAGAAAACTTGCTTGTCTTGGTGCAGAGGTGTAACCGCTTCCACACAGGATGCAACAGAGTGAAATCAAATCATTAATCAGTCCCCACTGTCAGTGTTTTCATATTGCAGCGTGCAAAGTAACAGAGGATTGTTCCATATTGAACAATAGAATGGGGAGTTCCCTCTTGAAGTGATAAAAGCCACATATACATCGTACATATACACTTACACACTAAGTCTTCAAAGTGGTGCAAGAATAACACCTGGGAATAAATCTAAACCAGGATCACAAACAGAGTTTAGTAAAAATGTTTTCGAAAGTCACAAATGAACTCTTTGTACTACAGAATATTGCTTCACTTATAATGCTGTGCTTTCCATATGTTGTCTTTGAATAAAGCACTTCAATGATTGAAGAAAATTGTTTGAAATCCTTAGAAGTAGGACAAATGTGTAAAAAGAGCAGAAGCGTTGAAGGCAGCAGTTCTATCCACACAACTGATTTATGTTTGGGAAAGGACTGGTGACATACAAAGTACTAGTGGTGTAAATGAAAAAGTAATACATGCTGACATGGAGTAGAAGTAAAGGAGTACATATTATAAAGAAGTAAAACTGAAGACTGAAAATGGAATATTTCATCTTTCAGGAACTATGGGTTATTTTACTACACACAGGGATCAAACCTGATGTTTTGACACTTAAACCTCTAAGAAGCGTTGATGCAAGATCAAAATATTAAAGAATCTAGGAGCTGCAGGAGCCATTTCTAACGATGTTTCTCTTTTCAGAGGTGTGTGGAGAAAGCACCTCGTCAAGGTGACACGTTGCAATTAAACAGCACCAGTCCGTCGGTGATGAGCTGTCATCAACACACTATGTCACAGGTGTCCGGGGCAGCTGTAAGTATAATTGCTACAGGCCTTCGGGATCGGCTGAACCGTCTCCTGGCAGTGATAGCAGGCTTCAGTGGAATCCCTACTATAAAGGAAGCTTGTAATACACTGACAAATGGTTATGCAGCAGTTGCCAAATTAACAATGACCTCCCCCCCTTTGCTGTCTGGTGTGGGTGATAATGTGTAAAGTCCTGTCGGGAAGTGTGCTTAATGTTTAAGATAATCTGTCTATTATGCGAGTTCAACATCAGGAAGGGAGTGAACGAGTATCAATTATAGCTTTTCATCAAGGCTTTTTCCCGGCAAATGGGAAATGTAATTTATTCGACAGCAATTCAGCCAGGCAGACGTAATATAGATTTTGAATAAGTAGCTATATGTGAATATAAGTGGAGATAGTTCAAATACTGTTACTGAGCAGCTGAAGAAGCAAGTTGAAATCACTGTAGTGAAACTGGATGTTCGTACTAATTGACTGTGGGTGCTCTAAGGAGAGAGGGAAAGAAGAGAGGGAGCGAGGAAAAGAGAGAGACTTTTGCTCATAAACAGTGTTTACTTAAGGCGCCCCCCTTTTTGCCTTATTAGTATTAATAACAGTGACTTCAGAAAGCTCATATTCTGCCATTGGACAGTTTTGTATTATTTATGATTGAAATGAAAGGCTGGGAATGCAATGTAAGAAGCACTGCATAGCAAATGATGTTGCCCATACCAGTTTACATAACCAACACTTGGGTAAACAGAGGATTAAGTGCAGCATGGGGGCAAGAGAAAAATGAGAGCAAAATGTTATATCCACACATTAGCCTGTTTAAGACGAGTGCTTGGAGAATGCGGCGAGAGGGTTGCTGAGATTTTGATGCAGCGGGATTCATCCGCAAGTCTTTTTGAGCATAGAGGCGTGATGCAGCGGTACACACTCTCGCCTCCAGTGCAACTTCTGTAATGTTGATCTTCAAAACTCGGGTCTAAATAGCACACTGGAGCTGAGAGCTTCTTCATCTTAATTAAAGACACCATCTGTTAAACTGTATTATTAAAGCTGTTAGTGCAACCGAACCAGGCTTTCATTTTCTGCTCTGTTTACAGGCAGCAGGGTGACGTGTTTGTGGAGTAAGGAGAGGCCCAAAATTGCTCTTTTAAAATGTCCTGGAGCAGGGAGTGGAAGGAATCTCATTCTATAGTTAGAGCGTTAGACAAAATCATAAAATGCATTACTTCAGTATAATCTTCAGTATCACAGTGGCTAACATGCATATTTAACAAATCCTCATTACAAGTGTTTATTACATAAGAGTGCACAACATTTAGTCAGAAAATGTTCCGGAGTATCATTGTAGTCATCGCGAAGAAGAGCAGATGTTACATTTGCTGTTGGATGAAAACAGTGTATTACAATTTTGGGGGATGTTCGTGTTTTCCGACGAAATGTGAAAGGAAGGGAGGAGGAAGGACAGAAGGACATAAGAGTAGAGGGAATCCAAAAAAATAAAAAGTGAGAAAAGAGGAAAGGAATGAAAGAGGGAAACATATTCAGCAAAATGTTGAATTATCCAGCATTTTAAATGACCAACCTGTGTCTGAAAAAGAAGAAGTAACTATAGC
This sequence comes from Brotula barbata, assembly GCA_900303265.1. NCBI lineage: Eukaryota > Metazoa > Chordata > Actinopteri > Ophidiiformes > Ophidiidae > Brotula > Brotula barbata. Next base: position 83,731 of record OMNV01015934.1, on the reverse strand, counting down.
TGTCAGTTTGAATGTAGTACTGTACAAGAAATACTCATTTAAAACACCACTGGTCCACATGTGTATATTCAAGCAGTGTTTGTCTAATAGTTCTGACTTTCCAACAGTTTTACAAAGATGCACAAGTATTTTTTCTGATTTAAAATGATCATAAGTAATTTATATGAGGAAATGATGACACTATTACCGAGTTATTTTAGCACTATCGAATGATTCATCTTTTCCCAAAACGGAATTCCTTTGAAAATATATATTTGCTGGTGTTTTCTTTACTCCTTTGCCAGCTACAGTGTGATAATCACCACCCACGGTTTTGCCATTTTGTTGACATAGCACAAGCTTTAGATGCTGTTCTCACGCTGGCAGAAACAAAATCAGCACTAAACCACCACAACGTATACTGAATCAATCTTTATTTATATTAAATTAAAAATATACTTTTGACAGATTCATGTAACAAACATGAGGAACGGTATTTCTATGATATAAAGCTTTGGGTATGGTTTCAAAGAACTCGGATACGGTCAGCAGAGACCGCCTTGGATGGGTCACTGGGAAGTGAATGTGGGTGAGGAGGGGTTAAGGACACCTTGTCTCCTCTGTCTCCTCTACGTCGATTAAATAAAAGCATGCAAAACAATGTGGAAATGATGTTGTAAAGGCTGTGCTCTGCCTTTTAGTCATGGCTCAGTATTAATTCCAGTACAAAGTTTGGATGATGTGGGTTAGTTGGCAGCACTTGTTTCAAAAGAAAGAGGGAAAAAATGGGGTCTCTGCATGTTCTGGGCTGTTGTCATTACTGAGTGATGGACAAAACATGGCAGGAGAAACAAAAATACCACATGGATTGAACACCACACCTCCCAACTACCACCACTTAACTGTGTTCACCTAAAACCGAAAGAATATACGAGGACAGCAACAAAGCAACGCTGCGGAGGGGGCCACAGAACATGTAGTAAGGGATCATTTAGCAAATTTAAAATCAATCGTCCATTAATCAAAGGTACACTTACATAAAGCAAATATGCACGGCGTTTTGTACAGCTAAGCAGAAGAAAACAGCGGGAGAGAAAGCCATATAACTTCAAAGCATTGCCTCCTATGTACAAATTCACCATGTTGGCAATTTCAGTGCTTTATAAAAATACTATTCACATTTGTTGTTGTTGTTGTTGTTGTTGTGTTAGATAAATGTTTTGGAAACTCCAAAGATTCTGTACAGTTATGTTGTTCTGACCACTTCAACACAAAGCTACCAAAATGAACGCCTTCCACCTAAAAGCAAAGATTTGTGCAATTAAGCAAAAAACATGTTAAATAATGTAACAAACACAATTCGGGGACAAAATATCATATATGTTCAAGTTTTTGATAATATGGAAAAAAATAAAATAAAACCATAACACAAGATCAAAGAAATATACAGAGTACTATACATTTTTAAAAAATCTTTTAAAAGATTATGTTTTCACAAATTCGCAGTTTGTGCTACTGAATTCAGTACAAATATCAGCGAGTCAGAATATTCCATCCACGCTCTCTGCTCACTGGACAAAGATCTGTATATAATATTAATATACGGTCATTAATGATCAGATACAAAGGTCGAGGGCAGTAAAACACTTTGGGTACCATGCAAGGTGATACTGTACTATACATTAAACTAGCCTATATTGTTAACATGTGAGAGTGAATATTGAGAGCTCCACTACAGTACAACATGGCTATATGCCTCTGGAACTTGGCTAGGAGGAAACAGTCAATCAAAAAATATATATTGAAAAAAATAGATTGGGTTGAAATAGCAGCAGGTGACACAGCTCAACACCAAGGCAAAATATGGGTTTGAAACAAGTCCCAGAATGAGAATAGCACACGCGTAAAATATGGAGTAGTTTTAAAAGCCCACCAAGTCCCTTAGGTCACACAGAAGGAACAAAAAAAAGGCATGTTTTTAGTGCTCTACATTTTAAAGACACTCAATGATGAAATGGAGGCTGGAGGATGTGTCAGTGCTCACAGTACTCACAAAAAGTTGCTCACGAAAAAGTATTAATTAAATGATGATTAAAATGAAATCAAATGACGCTATTTTAAAAAGGAGTTTAATTTTGGTTCTTCGATGTTCAATTGCATCCATCCTTTGCTAAGACACCACTATCTAATTAAACAAAAATATTAACTGGAAAAATGACGGACCATGGTCTAATAGTGAACCACTAAAAAGTATAATTACTCTAACATTACACTCCAGCCACCTTACGAGTAACATTTGGTTCAGTAGAGATAGATATATATGTTATTAACCCCAGTATGGACATGTATCGGCCTTGCCAAGAAGAAATGATCAAATCATCTTATAAGAGTTTCAGTATAATCCATTCTTCATTCAAACACATATTTTGCCTTATTTTACAGTATCATTTCGACTAAACAAGAATCCAAAGCATGTGTTTTCCCTTTATCCCTGTCATTTTTTTTTTACAAACGCATATTTGGCAACCACTTCCATCGCTCAGTACAAACAAGCTCAAACATGCCTATGAATATTTCACATTGATCTTAAATGCTGTCTCTATTTCACTGAATTAGAGTTTCAACGGGCACTACAAAATACTCCATCATCAAAGTAGCATTACTAACGCTGTCCAAAATAAACCGAAAACACACATACCGAGGACATTCCTCCTTCTGGTTCAGTACTCTATAAAGCTGTACCTGGCTGGTGTTACTTAATTTACGTTCATCGCAAGCTTTAAGCTTTCTAGTGGTAATTTACCATATGCTACAGAAAATAAACAAGCTAAATATTTCAGTAATGGAGAGAGGAAATCTGTACTTTCAACCCACGTTTGATCAAAGTGCTCTATGGGGAGATTGAACATATAAACGCTCACACACAAACACACACACAGCTATAGATGCATAAAATAAATAACCTACACATGAAAACAACAAGAACAATGATCTGCAATAAACGAATGATGAAAAACAGCTGAAAATCAGCAGATCAATATCAATGTTCCGCTCATGGTGGCACGAAAATGTCAAACATGCTAATGGTTCAAAAACTACAAGATTTTCTGGTTATTCCCTGAACAAAGCTGCCCTCCACCATGAGCAAACATCTGAGGAAACCCAACATGAGAGATTCTGCCTTGATTGACTAATTTTGTTTTGTTTTGGGCTCGGTGGAAGCGATAATGGCACCTGTGCTTTGTGCTCCAGTGCCTTGACAGCATGGCATTAGTTGTCATGATTACAATCAGTCTCTACTCCAGTCCACGAAAATAAAATGCTGCTACATTTCTACAGAATTGTAAATTGAAAATTTGTTGATGTCCCTGACAATCAAATACAAGAGAAACTACTATGCCAGCAACAGTAACACGTTTTCTCATCATCTGCTAATGATAACTTATTATTCATTGTAGTCATTTAAATGGGCCTAATCAATCATTGCACATCTTTTCAACTAAATGTCCTTCAATCCTAACATCATATCTGGAAACTGGAACTACGCTAGTAATTGTTTTCAACACTACCGAATGCTATCAAGAACACCAGGACAACTGAAGACCACCTGGACCCGTGAAACACTGCCAGAATGTTGGTGCTGCTGGCACAGGACACTTACAGATAATAACAATAATATTTAACAATAATTTGATTGTATTAGTTTGCATTCAACCCAATAACTTTAAATGTATAAATGTGGTTTCTACTTGCAAGCAGTTATACGTATATTTGAGGGCATGGTTGAGTTGAGCCCAGTGTTGGGTCTACTGAAGGCCCTTAGCTGTTGACCCCATCATTACCAACTTCCGCTATCATATGTGAACACACACATCCCTATATTCATTTTATTTTAAAGGTGCTCTACTGGTGTTGTTTGTTCCTTGAGGTCGACGCTGCTAGAATGAACTTTCCTGTCCTCTTTTACTCTGTCACGATGATCTTCATTTCAGCTGCAGTAAGACTGATCATAATGTACTATCCCCCTTTTTAACCGTTCACTCTAATGGCAAATTACGCCTTACTTTTCTAATTTAGCTTCACTGTCTGAATGGAAAATCCAATATATAAAAATCCACATCTTTCAGCTTTGCAACCAGTGTTTATAAAAATAATTACAGTGTATTTTACCTTTTATCCTTTGGCTCGGAGAGGCTGTTTTTGATTAGCTCCTCCGAGAAGACAGGAGACAGGCAAAACAAGAACAGCATCCATAGATGAACTGCAAAATGTGAAAGAATCCGGTCACTGTAGATTTGACCATCACAGTATCACAGTTACAGTAAGAAGATGAGATGAGTTTCACATATCTGATGGGAAGTTTTACAATGTACAAAATAACCCTATAGGCAAAAGCAATTGTATATGATCGATAAACCTTCAGTGCTCAATCATTTGTGTTCCTAGAAGATATTTTTCTGAATAACCATTTCAGTCTTTCTCCCTCCATATTTTACAGTTTCTTCTCATCCCCATCTGTCCATTTCAAGCTAAAAACCTTCATGTTGAAAAATAAAACAAAATGAAAACTCTAGTTCCTCTCATGAGTCTGACACAGCAGTGGCTGGCAGTGAGTTCACGTAAATGAAGATCTGCTAGGTCTGTTTTCTCTTGCTACCGCTGTGGTCTTGTTGGGCAATACAGTACGCCCACTGTTGTGTGTCAGTTGTGAATTTGCTGGAAAATACCATAACCTTTGATCACACATCAAATTCTCGGCGGCTTGGAGCTCAGTCTCTATCTACACAATGTAAATCCTGCATTCCGTTTGCTTGG
>OMNV01015934.1:23726-78885 GCA_900303265.1 Brotula barbata | reverse complement strand
GGGGTCTCTGGTTGCGTCCACTCCCTTCTGTGTGGGACAGTAGAACTGGAGAGAATGTTGGATTGTTGAAGGTTAGAGTCAGACTGAGGAAAGTTTGGAACAGTCTAGACCACAGTGTTCCGCTGTCGGTAGGGTGGAGGTGGCAGGATGGCACCAGATTTGAGGGAAAACTCAGACATATACTCAGGGTTTTCAGCTACTGCCGGTCGTATGTGGCCATTCTGTTTATAGAAGAGCTTGGCGTGGGCGGAGCCTCCCTGGGCAATGTCAGGGGCCGCCTGGTTAGATGATTTGGGGGGTAGACTGTGCTGCCAGTATTCTGGATTGTCAAAGGTCACCTTCAGCTTCTTCCCACTGGCTTTGCCAGATGATGGTCCTCCCTGCTTTAGCATGCTGGCAGGATGGTTGGTGGCATGGCTCTGGTAAGCTGGAAGGCTGCCGTGCCCGATGGGAGCTGAAGTAGAGAGGGCACCTGGCTGGCATGACTGGGCTGAGGCAGCAGTTCCTGTTTGTTTCTGGTTACCACCTGGATTGCCAGGTTGTCCTGCAGGTCTTTGAGTGTGGTGGGTGTGCAGGATATGGGTTGGTGGCCCATGGTGGCTGGACATGCCAGAGGGAGAGGGCTGGGTTGAGGTGACAGAGTAGTGGGGCAAACCGGTCTGAATTGTAAGTGGGAAGTGGGTGCTTGAGGTTGTGGCTGAGATCGAAGAGGAGGGCTGGGTGGGAAGGGGCAGACCGTTTCTCCTCAGAACTTCCAGGCCCAGATCTGCAGGGCTGTGGAACGTGTTGAGGTAAAGGGGCTCATTAAGGTACTCATCTTCTCCTTTGGGCTGGCTATTGGGAGTGCTATGGTAGCCTGGGTTGTCCAGGGCATGGATCTCACCATTTTTACGTCGTGAGACAAAGGGGTTCTCCTCTATTGGATTCAGGTATTCTGTAGCACAAGTACGGGTAAGGAGGGAAGAAAAAGAGGGGAACAAAAGGGAAGAAAAGTTATCAGAAATAAGTGCACAAAACAGACAAAACCAAAAGATTCAGAGAAACTGATTCAAGAAAAGAAATAGGGATCGAGAGAGTGTAAGAAAGCGATCACTAGCTAATGAGGAGTGAAGATAGAGATGGAGATGATAACGGTGATAATGGCAGCCACTCAGTACAAGACAGGCAACTTGCCAACATTTCTTTGGCACTGAAAACTCCATCTGCCGAGGGTGAAAATGCCACTAAATGACCCCTCTTTACTGCTTCCAAGCGCTATAATAGTGGGGTGCGAAACCTATTGATTTTGCCCACTCTTCCGCTCCTTGACATTGCATCAGACGCATTTAGCTTCAGGCATTGTTAGTTTAAACTGCTCAAAAAAATCAAGTGCAACAGCAGAGCTGATGGACTGAATTACGATCAAAGCTGAAACGTGACCGTAGCAGCTGTCATATACTGCTGTAGACAGAAACTCTGTGTCAATGGAATGGAATGAAATGAACTGAGAAAATGCTGGGGAGAATATAATTTCAAATGGTCAAATTAACTCTGCAGGACTGCAGTCTTGTCTTAATTTTGGTGTGTAGAAAGCACTTTTACAAGACCTTGCTCTTAAAGGTGCATCTTGGGGCCAGTTAGGAGTGGCATCTCAGAGTCACTTCTATTTAACTGGGAGGCAACATCTTAAATACACTCTTGGTTGGGCCTGAGTACCTGAGGAACTCTTATCCTTCATCGGTGTCATGTATCCATCTTCATCTGTGTCCCCTCTGGGTCCCCTCTCCCCCAGGAAGATGGTTGGGTCGGCACTGTACCTCTGGCCCCCACTGTCTTCCCCTCCGACTTGGCTGGAACTCTTCTTATGCAGGCTCCCATTACATCGCTGATCCTCCAATGCTAGACCCGGACCTCCGGAAGCTTCATGAGCCACACAAACTGGGGCCCCTGCTACAGAACCTTCGACAGAGTTTGAACCACCATCCCGATAGCCAAACTGGTTCTGGAGTAAAAGGTTGATAGGTAGGATTGCAGGACGAGAGACATGAGATGTGATTATTAGTGAACACCAGGCCAATATGTCTAAAGATAAAATTCACAAGTAGTCCTCATCCTTAAGGGACTCCAAAAGGTCAGCAAGATAAAGCTACATTTCAAACACTTGAACCCCCCAAAAGAACAAAAAGCCCACATGAAAATACAAAATATGACATCTGAAGTGAAGGGCTTTTTGTTGTTTGTTGGATTGCCGTTGGCTATTTAACCCAGGCCTACTCCACTTCACACTTGCCAACTGCATGCACAACAGCAGCAATTAGAGGAAGCGGAGCTACAAGACATAACAGAAAAACCCTGAGGTTACGTCTGTCCACCTACTCCCACTATCTTCCCTCCACTGCAATCAACTTCCCCCTCCCCCAACCCCCTCAGTTCTTCATCACTTCTTCAAAGCCAGTCATTATCCACTCTTCTTTTCAAGTATGAGCTTGAGAGCAAATCCCAGATTAGATAACCGTCCATATCAGACGCTGTCTGCAGTGCAATTTAAATAACTAAATTCCCCTGGCAACACATTTTTCACTATATCTGGGCATTGGAGCTTTTGTCTTCTTAATAGAAAGTCTTTAAATTTGTGGCAGTAGTGTTGACCTTGAAGATGAGTGACCCTGGATGGATCACAGGAACAAAAAGCTACTCGCAATCTTGGATCATGAAGATAAGCAAGTGGCGTATGCTGCAGAGCAAACAGCCAACTGCACAAACGATCAATTATTGAATGGCTCAAGGATAAGGGAGTGTCCGTTATTTGTTTATGGAACTTTGGGTAATGAAACCTGTGGCATTGGGAAGAAGTGCAGAAAGAAACGTAGGCAAAACATCAATGGACTCGATGTTCACCACATTTGTCCGAGCTGCTAACTAATGGGATAATAATAATAATACTTTTCAGGGTAAAATGTCAGATGTCATAGAATAGCTTTTACAGGCTTTTACATGTGTTCCAAGATTCCAAGTAAGGATACATTGCATAGACTAAGGCGTGGTAAGTGAACACTAAATATTTCCCAAATGCTCCACCTTACAAAATTTTTTAGCTAGTTTGGAGAAAATTTTCCTTAAAAACACAATATTTAGCAAAATGTCAAGTGTTTCATTTTGACCATGCTGGGAACTTATAAGGAACACTGAACTGACCATTTCATTACCTAGATAATGACAATGACTTTGATGGATAGCTCATGCAGGTTTCTTACTCGATTGGAGTCAATGTGAGGCCTGGCTCCATATGATGGAGGAGCCATGTTGAAACCACGGGGGACCAGATACTCGTCAGCATCCATCAAGTCATCCAGGTCTTCCTCGTCCAATAGACTCTGGAAGAACTTGCTATCATTAGGGCTGGGAAGCTTCATGCGGTCATCTCCCTGTCGGAACACAGCACACAACACCATATGCACAATTAGCCACACATTGGATATAACATGGATTGTTGTATCAAGTGTTCTGGCAGGGTGCCTGGTCAACACACCTGGATAACGAGGTAGCGCTGTGGGTCACGAGCCATTCTACAGAACTCAGCAGCTAGTTCCTTGAACTTCGGCCTACTGTCAGCATCAATCATCCAGCCTGGTGGGTAGAAATGGACAGGTGGACAAGGTTGTAGGAGTATGAAGAAAAGGAAGAAAGACGTAGAGAGAGAAGTCAGCCTGGGAAGACACTGCAAGCTTAGCCACAATTGAAAAATTGGGTCAAATAAATAGACAAAGCGACAGTGGACAAAAGTGGTGTGAGACACCTGTGAATGTTTAATGTGAGCACCGGCATTGTAATTTATTGTTGGTTTGCCTGTGCAAAATATGTAGAATGTTTAGTGTGAGCTTACACAAAAATTTCTGATCTGATACAGTGTGCAAGAGTAAATGGAAAAGTGAATTGGTCAGTGTAACCACAGTCCCCTTCCTGCTGAAGCCTGAACAGTAGGGTTTGAGTACCTTGCTCAAGGACAAGGGGAAGCATTTCTCATTTAAGCCACAAGCCACTTTTCTCTCCTCTTGGCTACCACACCACAGCAATAAACTTAACAAAACCCTGAAGGTGATGTGAAACACCCATTGGTTTCTATGCTCCGTCTAAGTACGTTGATTTTAGTGTCACACCTATTGCATATGTAATGGCGGTGATTCTGAAAGTACTGTTTGAGGCCATTTAGGGGTCACACAAGGGTTTCTAGGAACCACAAGAAATATACATTTCAATTCAATTTCGACATTATCCTCTGAATTTTCAAACATGATCTAATATCAACTTTCAACATATTTTTCATCTAAAACAAGCTCTCCTTAAAAAAAACTTAAAAAAACTAATGTAATTTCGCCTGTCAGTGTTCCCTCAGTTCATCTAATTTCAGTTAAACTAAATCCTTTTTCTAACACCCAGATTACCTAAATGAGGTGCAATTAGTCTCGCAATCAAACTTCATTTCATCTTTACTGCGGTGGTGCTGAGGCAGCAGGGCACGCAAAAAATAACAAATAAAAACTCTGTGTCAAATTGAATAAAATGAATGTGTTTTCTGCTGGCTGTTGACCTGACTTGATGTTTGACATAGTTTGGTTATTTCTGATCACATACTCTGCATTACGCCCTTTATGGTATATAAATGCCTTGGTGTGTGCAATGTGTGCGCAGTAGCCTGGGTAACAGTCTATTAATATTCCTAAGTGGTGTAAATATTAAAATTAGAAAAAGAATACAAATGCACAAAAGGTTTTTAGACACCCTATTCAAACAGAAGAATCCCCTTGAAACCAACATTTACAAAACTACTGTTCAAACAGTATTTACACAGCACATAAAATTATTTTGTCCTCTAGAGAGAAAGTTAAAATTTTTCTAAGGCTAAATGGCTGCAGGGCTTTCATGGCAGCTTCTATGTTGTCAAAAACTATTGGCAGTAGATTTTCATTTTGGAAAAAACAATCAGATATTATGACATTTCAGTTGAATTAACATTTTGTCTAGGGAACCCATTTTGATACTGTGCTCCAAGCACATTTGGCATTTTAGACCCTCGATCTGCCTCCTCCACACCACCTTGAAATAAGTGCAACGATGGATAAGTTTAAATTGCCAAAGTTAAAAAAAAAAGAAAAGATTTTCAATCAAGAACAGAAAACAAGGAATGACAGAAAAGTCCATAGCTGAGATTCTTTGGGTGGGGTGCGCTGCCATGACCAGACTGGGGACAAACTGGCTGAAAGGGACAGCCAAACAGCCGGTAGAGGCAGACCACAAAGCAGGGATTGGCATGTACAGCTGGACCATTTCCTGGCAATATGGGAGGGTGGATCCCTGTGCCGCCATGTGCACCAACGCCGAGGCTCAGAATTCAGTATGAGCAACCAGTGGAACGAGCACAGGATGGGTGAGACATGGGAGAATTCGAAGGCAGGTTTTTGGACATGTTTTACGGGCTGGAAGGGGTATTCGGGTTGGGCCAGCAAGGAAGGGAGGTCCAGTCGTCCAGATGGAAGGTGACATGAACAAGGATGTGGGCAGATAGCCTGGTGAGGTTGGGCCTCCATGTTGCAGACCATAAACTAGCATCTCATTTCAGAGTTGAAACAAGATGGTTCCTGTCTTTTATGAGTCTAATAAAGTTTTATCTACAAGTTACTTGTTCACACCCGAGTTATCTCACAGTTTGTGTCTGCTTTAGACCTAGAAAACATAATATTCACATATGTGCTTCTTAGTGAGTGTTTTGAGCAGGTTTTTGTGTATGTTTATGTATTTTCTTACATTTCACCATAACCATGTACACATCTATGGTACAAATAGGTGGCTGAGGCAGGCGCTCCCCTTTTTCCAGGATGTCGGGGATTTCCCGCGTGGGAATACCATCGTATGGTTTGCCTCCAAATGTCATCAGCTCCCAGATAGTCACTCCTGGACAGTGTTGTGGGGTGGAAAAGATAGAATAGGAAAGAGGGTCATGGAGAGATGGGAGAAAGAAAAAGCATAGCATAAGAAACAATGATGTCTAAATCTAAACACTATTAAATATATTACCATATATAAAAGTACACCCACCGTAACTCCACACATCACTCTGATGGGTAAACTTCCTGTAGTGAATGCACTCCAGAGCCATCCATTTAATAGGCATCTAAGTACAAAGGGTAGAAATGAATGGCTGAAAAACAGTTGAGCAAGTGCTTCAAAGTTAGGGTGCAAGGGGAGGCACACAGATACAGCGAAAAATCTGAAATACTATTGTCTCCTTATGTGTCCATCTGTAATGTGTAGTTGAGAAATTCTACAGAACATTATATTTTTAACTTGATAATGGCCACCAGCAACTCGAGTGTTTGCTGCCATACTTGGCATCACTATGTTGAGGGTATCCAGCAGCTTGACAGCATTCCAAAGTAGCCTAGCTAGCTATTCAATCTAGCCTTCTTGTTGTTACCTGACAGGGGGACGAGTCATGTTTTTAGACTGGAACGTGATACCATGTCAAGATGAACATGCTGAAAGACATTCACAAACTTATTTCACAATTAGTGCATATGATTAATTTAACTTTAAGTAAATAGACTGTTACTATCTAGCTAGCTTGAAGGTTCAGCTCTCCTGCCACTGTCGGCATAGCAGCACAGTTGCTACGTCAGTGAAGAGTAATGTAATTGCACTATTTTTTGCAGTGGAGGTTTGCAATTTGTAATACATCAATTTCAAATTAACATACTGCGTGGAATGATTTTTTTTAGTTGGCATGTAGCTGTTTAATCATACAGTGGTAACTAGCTGTATAATAAACAGTGTAATGTGTTGTCAGCAGGTCATTATATTGGAAAAACCCTGACAGGGCGATCAGAACATCAATCATTTTCCTTATTTAGGCCCCAAATTGCAGACAATTTCTTAATCCACTGGATGCAAGCTATTGGAAAATCCACTGTGCTTCCAACAACATGCGAAGATTTGCTTTGTTCAATATTACTCAAGTACTGTGATTGATTTCCTTCAGTCTAACACAGATGGTCATCAATAGGGAGCGTGCATTTTAAGATGCTAAATGAGATTGTATTGGTTATTTGTCTCATGTTATCTCAATGGCAATTACGTGTTAGATCAGACAGTGGGTGAAATTGCAATAACAACAACAACACGACTTTTGTCAATGTCGATAAGTACAATGGTGCGTTCATGCTCATCCTGTGATTAGTCCATGCTGGCTATAAAGGAGAGTTTTCAGCTGTAGAGCCCACTGAGCAAGGCAGTTATCTGGACACAGTAGTGCATGCACTGGTCATTTAAATTACACTCCTTCACATTGTGTGGAACCTGACACAAACATCCGCTTTTTGGGGAAATGAACAGGAAGAAGGGAAATGAAATGCTTCAGGTTGGGAAGGTGCTACAGCTCTTGTACTTTCATCTCTTTTGATTTATCTCCCACAGTGCATCTATTTTTATGGCATACAAACACATCTGTTGACAACAGTTTTCATTTATCACGTCATCGGAGAGGACCAACGTGAAGTCGATCGGTTGGATGGACGCATCAAAGCTATTGTTTTTCACATTTGTACAAAATCCAACTCAAGACTCAGTGTATACAATCAGGCCCCCAGTCAAATATATGCAGCAATGATCACACAGATTTCTCAAGCGATGACAAGAAACGCCTGATTAATGTATTATGGGTCGGAATCCAAAACAGACTGATTGGAGCTATGACAGCAATCTTTGCTTACATGAAATTGTGTTTTACCAACATTTCATTCATCAGATTTTACACTAAAATGGTCAAAAAACACATTTCTTAGTTTTACCTTTTTCTGTGACAACTGATGCACACAGTATCTTCCAGGCTAAATGGAAAAGCATTATATATGTGCAAGAGCGACTCCGTGACATCAGATCACCACCTGGAGTCCAATTTAAATGATCTATGGTGCACGGTCTGGCGCACTAAGGCATGTGGTGCTTTGGGGCGTGGCCAAGTCCATTTTGTTATTTAGATGGCGAGTAAAGGGGCAGTATTTAGACTACTAATTAATCACTGAATATAGGCCGAGCCTGAATTGAACCAATCAGAGCGTATATTTCACAATCCACAATATAAATTGTTTTTGTTTTAAATTTGTGTTGTGTAAAGTCAAATCTAACAGACTTTTGCTTCAATGTGGTTTGAAAGTAGTTGTTTTAAAGTAACGCACCAATATTTTGCCTGACCACTCCTCAGACCAACACGCCCATGAGCTCCCAGATGGGTGCAAGTGCATTTACTGCCTATACAACATGAGCGCCTGAGCGTGAAAATGTCATCGTGTCGGTTAGATGATAGCAATGACTCTTTCACTGACACTGTGCGCCAGTAAGATATGGGAGCTTGTGTTTTGGTACATTTCTTTAACTATTATTTCCCAGTGGAGGTTTACAGCTGTGTAGCCTAACCCTGGTAAGAAAAAAAAAAAATCACGCAAAAAATGCACACGCCTCCACTTACACCAACCTTGCCCCCGTCTGCATTGTACTCCTTCTCGTCAGCGTCCAACAGCCGTGCCAGGCCGAAGTCTGTGATCTTGATATGGTTGGGTGATTTCACCAAAACATTCCGGGCTGCCAAGTCCCTGTGCACCAGCCTCCTCTCCTCCAGGTACATCATCCCCTAAGGAAGAAAAGAGGGAAGGAGAGGAAATGAGGTCCATCATTTTTTTTCTTGGAGCACATTTGTCATTTCATATTTCATGATCTGAACAGTCCAAGATCGTTGATGCGGCAAATGTCAGCGCTAACATAAAATTATTGTCATAACTGTCATCATCATTAACCACACACCCACACAGAGAGGCATTAAAATGCAATCTTTCATCATTATCATACCTCATATCTATGACTCCCTGAGACAGAGAATTTTAGGCAGATTTTATTACATTGTTGCCTTCCAGATTTATCAAAAAGTCAAAAAAGTCAGCAGGTGACATTTCCAAGAACATTACTCACTATAAATGCTCAAGATCACCAGAATATCATAAAAATTTGGAACTCTGTATGAATGTCACTCATCCATACACTATTTTATACCTGCATATTTTAATGTATGCTCGCGGAGGTTGCAGCCTTACCCAGCATTTACTTAGAGAGAAGCACGTTACTTTTCCCCCCAACAAATTCCAAGAAGAAGGTTGTGCTTGACCTGTCTCTGAACTTACAACTGTAGGGTCATGCTATGCATGCCTACCCATAACTCATAACATAAAATGTTTAAACTGTGAGTCTTGTGTGGCATGTGTGAGTTGTATCATGTCCAGTCCAAGTTTCATCTTGTTCAATCACAAGCAGAATTATGTCTCTTACACGTTGCCTCTGTATGTTGATTTTCAAGAAGGCTAAGCAGGCAAACAGTGGACGGCCTTTCAATTTGTTAACATCGATTATGAACACCCGATGAGCAAACGGGTAGAGGGAAGAACGACAAAGCCTTGAGCAAAGAAAATGGCGACTATATTTTGCAGCCTTAATTTGTTGCTCAATGGGCTGGATGTAGCAGGGACACAAACACGATCTGCAGCATGTGAACGTACTGACACAGACACACAAGTGGCGCACATTCACAATGTGTCTCTTCCGTGTCTCTTCACAGCTGAACAAAACGGCTAGACGAGTTGGGAGACAGGCGAGGCCGGGCCAAGTGAAGTGCATTCGACTGGATGTTAAACAAGTGGATGCCACTTTGGAGGTGGATCAATAAAAACACCTTTGTGAGGAGGGAGGCAGTCATTGAACTCAGCAGACAATGAAAAATTTCAACCAAGGCCTACGCCTCCACTGGTGCGAGAGAATCATTGCCTATTTGAAATACTTGCGCGGACGGTGAAAGAGCTGAAAATATGTGTGCACACATCAAGGCGTCTCGCACAAAAGGCTGACAGAGGCAGATTGTGTTGAAATGCCCGTCCTGGCAAGACGCCCCGCACCGCCTCCCAGACGTATGTGAGGATAAATCGATAGTGCAGACGTCTGGCTTGCTGCGGGCTGAGCCCTCATCCATCATCCGATAGCCACACAAAGACAGACACACACCGGCACATAGACAGACACTAATGGAGAACACCCAGAGACCACCTGAACGCAAAAGCAAAGACATATTTCAAACAGGCACAAGTTATAGTTTGTGACTTTCGTATTATACTTCTGTCACTCTGCCCGTGTCTCACTCTTTCAAGTGTGGGATGAACAGAGGCACGCTTCCTCTTCTCCCTCATCCCTATTCTGCTGTTTCTCATTTAAGCCAAGGACCCACGCCTCCAACCCCCACACCTTACTGAAAGTGTATTTAAAATAGATTACTTCTGGAGGACCGGGCAGCTGATCAATAACATTGCTGATTACAATAAGCCTGAAGACGACCATGCCGCGCAATATTTATCCCCGATGTCCACGTCCAGAGGAATTAGGAATCAATGGCCCACACAGTCCATTAATACACTTCGACTTAAAGTGACGGTGCAATGAGAGGAGGCCATGGCACTCACAGAGGAATGTACAGCAGCTCAAGGAGCCAATTAATTTTCAGCCTCTCTGGGCAATAAACACCAGCGTCCCAATGGGGAACTTGGGAGCGGACTTGGTTTGGAAAGAGTTCCGCTTATTGGGCCGCTTTAGCATTGTTTAAGTAGAACAATCCCCTGAGTGCTGAGGCCTTCAAAATTGTAATTGGAAATGGTGTGATAGTATATAACACAGTTACATAACATTATTTGTAGAGACTTGCATCAAAGAGCAGGTAATTAAACCTGTCAAGGGTTTAAGTGTGGTTTGGGAAACAGCATAAGAATTCTGTTAGAACCCACTACCAGGACACAGTCAACCTGTAATTATGCATAATGCGCGGCGCTCTAATGCTTAATTGTGATTAGTCGATTGTCAGTCAATCATCAGTCACGCGCTGATGAAGTTCCTTTCTTTATCATTGATAAAAGACAGTGCATCTTGGTAACAAGGCTGGTTATTTCTATTTTATATAGAATAAAGTTTCCATTTCTATGAAGCAACTTAGCGTCCTCTCTTTGAAATTAAATAAAATAGAACTGAGTACCAGTGAGACTCTTTTTACAATGTTGTACACCACTTAGTAAACTTCTGCTGGATATAATGGTTACTTAACGCCCACTTTTCCCTGTTAAAGCTCACTGCTTGGAGCATGGAGGAGGGACATCAGCCCTCACAGGGTTCCACTCTGGGGGTGAGAGGATGTGAACACTAAGCAGGAATAAGTTATAAATTACTGTAAAATCATTAGTGTTAAATAAATTCATTTAAAGTCAATACAGTGTGTTCATTTATAAGCAGGATAAATAGGTAATTATCATGGTGATTATGTAGTAGGCATTTAACAAAAGTCGTTGTTTCATTGTTGCATCTCAATTATCAGATTAGTAATGATGAATGCAAACAAAATGAAGCAGTAAACTATCTTGACTAAGGTGCTGCCAGCCTGCCCAAATGCTGTAAAAAGACAAAATCACTTTTCCTTCAGAGGCATTACTTTTCTGTAGTGACAGGAGAGTGAGCTGCTTCAGAGTTACACAATTCCAAGCTTTCAGTTGGGCTGCTGCGTGGTTGAAAATTTACGGTTGACCTTCCAAGAAAAGTTGATATATTTGCTGATGTACAAAGATGGAGTGGAACACTGTGTTACCAGAGAACATCTGACAACTCAACAAAACAACATTGAAAAGTTACCATTCGAAAAAAACTACTTTCTATCCTTTTAGAATTTAACAAAATTCTTTATTTGGATTTTGTGTCATTTTGTGCCTTTTCTTAAGAAATGTTTCCTGATATCTAAATAAAATCACATGGCAGCATGGAATTAAAGTGATATAATTCAGGAATTTCCCAGTTTGGGATCAATAAAGTAAATCTAATCTAATCTAATCTAATCTAATGAATGATAAAAATTGATATTTCTGCATGGAAATTCAGCTAGAGTGTACCAACTCATTTCAGAAATTCAACACACTCCTTAATGAATCATGGTATAATCCAATCGCCACCATATTCACTCTATTTCATAAATGCAACATTGTTTGGCTAAGAGCAACTGGGCAGCTGATTTTAAATAACGTGAAAAACTGACAGAGAAATATCATTTCCAGACTGCTTGACTTATTGAAACTATGACTAATGGCCAAGTCTTTCAGAAAAGTCAGACTGTGTAAATCCTCATAGAAGGCTTGCCAAAGTTCATATCAGAGTCCCTCTTTTGTGGGAAAGAAACTAAAAGCGCAAGTTTGCTGGAAAGTTCTTAATTTATTATACATTCATCTGTGTAACTGGTGTTCGATGCTATTTTACATAATCAAGCCACTTCATATCTCCATACCAAAAATTCCCAGGATTCATAATTTTTTTCCCCGTGGACCCTTGAAATGAATAATAATAAAAACTAAGGGCAAGCTTGAAGTTAATAATAAATTGATTTGAAAATAATATATTGTTAATACATTATTTGGTAAGTAGTTGCAAACAACCTATCAGGGTTTATCTACTGATCATTGCATGCTGACAATATAATCCCATACTTAAATGACTCCACAGCACATTATCATTTCCATTTGCAAGAAATTCATGACTAATATTTTATTTTAGAACAAAATACCAACATTAATTCTGACAGGAGGTCAGTGTCATTAACGCTAACAGCTTTGCTTGGTTCAGACAAGGCCTCTTTTCCTCAAACCGGGGTTCCTGGATCGTGGAAGGTTCCATAAGACCATTCACCAATTTTCCCAGCTCATCTCCACAGCATGGAGAGCACTTTCTGTGCCACACACTACATGGGATCAAGGTTAAAAATCCACTACCAGAAAGCTCTTTTCAACACACATGTAAAAGAGCACTGTGGGCATGATTTTAGCCATTGGAGCACGAGGTGCCGGTAGATTGAAAATGCACTGTTGCACTCCATGTGCCTTTCAATAGGTGTGAAGCAAAGAACTTTGTAAAAGTGGCTGATGGTAACACAGGAGGACTGGTACTGTGTCAACTGTTGTCTGTTGCTTTGAGGATGTAGACATACGTCACAGGAAATGGGTCCATACCATCATCTGGTTAAATTACTTTTATATTTCACAAAAGCAAAGTCTGGAAACAGGATAAGATATATACAGTAGTATGAGTTATTGTAATGGATAAGGGCAAAGCTCTAAAAATGTATCTTTTTCTTGCTTGGGTCTGCACAAACAAGAACAATCAGGCAATGTTAACCAAGGTTATCATGAACTAAAACTGCCACTAAAACAATAATGAATACTTTCCATTAATAAAAAGGAAAAAACTAAACCAAAAGCATAAATGAGATGTAAAAATGAAGATATTATTTCTCTTTTGAATACTTCAGGTTTTCACACTGAAAACTGTGACTATGACAATCAAGAAATACTTCAGTTTAGAGTGATTTTAAACGAGAACTCTCACTTCCACTCACAATACTTGATGGTTTTTAAGGGATCCTTTCTATTCATATCATCCATTTATCTCAAATTTGACATTCCGTTGACACCAAGGTTGCCGACATAGGACATTTTTCGAAATAGCCCATACTTTACATTCACAAGTGCTTATGCTCACACCCAGTCAGTAGGGGACAGTAATACGAGACTGGAACACAAAGGACAAGACAATTTCATTTTCTTATTTCACAATTTGCTCATTTTCATGACGTTATTCAAGCAAAAGCCGTTCTCTTTAGCACCGTGTTATGGGAAAAAAACAACTTTTTGATGGCACGATGTTATGAAAACTTTGCCATTTCTCATTTTAACCTTTGTGATGTTTCTTTTCTGAAGAATGATCAAAGAAGAATATAAATATAATA
This sequence comes from Brotula barbata, assembly GCA_900303265.1. Taxonomy (NCBI): domain Eukaryota; kingdom Metazoa; phylum Chordata; class Actinopteri; order Ophidiiformes; family Ophidiidae; genus Brotula; species Brotula barbata. Next base: position 65,012 of record OMNV01015934.1, on the reverse strand, counting down.
ATAATTAAAAAAAATAGACAACAAAATTTCAAAAAAGATAATGCAACTAAAATTAGTTCAAAAAGAACCACAAGTAAGAGGTTCTACAAAGCAAAAAAGGCCTCCAAGCCGTGCAAGTCTCAAAAAGGGCATTGTTACATCTACACTGTGTTTTCAATCATTTACAGAGGCAATATTTGTGATACCACACATAAAGTTGTAAAACCCTCTCAAAAGGGTTAGGAATAAGAGAAACACTAGTTTTCTATAATGAAGGAAAAACAAAGGATGATGAAACAAAGCATGAAAAAAGTTGCACACTTTGGAAGTGAGTGAGGAAGCACATCTCAGAGCAGGAGACAGATGCTGGTGAATGAAAGGCGCTGGGTATAAACGATAGCAGTTGGAGGTAAGTGAAGGTAGAAAAAGGATGATAGGTATGATGAAGCACAGCAGGAAATAAAGTCTGTTCACGGTCATGTTTTTAGGAGATGCTATGTTTTTTATGACATTGTCGTAACATAAAAGAAACTGGACTATGAAGGTGGTGGTTTTTTCTTTTTTTTTCATTCACCACTTAAAAAGGCTTAATGGGCACATTGCCTGCAGTGGGAGACAAATAAGCTACACTTATTTGAGGATTCATGGATTCAAAGAAAAAGCTTCCTTCCAGCTTCTGTTTCCACAGGGAGTGATAAGACCACCATGTGGTACAATCCCAGCTCACCCATGAATCCCCATTGCAACCGCACCACCCCACTGAATGGTTGAAAAGACAACAACAATGTGAGCAATGTGGGACTGTCCACGTGCTGAGAACCGGCGGTGGTGTGATAAGGAACATGCACAATGGGTCCGCTCAGGTGGCACAGGTGGCCGTCTTTCATGCGCTCTGTGATAGAACAGAGGGCAATCCCACAGAGCTGGCAGGCTCAAAAGCAGAATTGTCAAAAACCTGTATATATGTGTGTGTGTGTGTGTGTGTGTGTGTGTGAGAGAGAGAGAGGGTGAGAGAGGGAAGAATAAGAGTGAAAAAGAGGGAGCATATGTCAAAATAGCTCATCCTTTAATGACGTGGAAACATTATTGGAAATATTATTGTCAAATGTTATGAATAAAGTTAAGAGTCAAATTTAACAACCATTGCCCTAGAAAAACAACAGACAGGTTATATAATCACAATAGTTTATTCTGGAGTCTGCCCTGTGGTTTCTCCCAAGCAAAGTGTTCAGGAGGAATCAAGATTAGACGCCTGGACCACCTCAGCTGGGTCCTTTCAGTGTGAACTCCGAGATCCAAGTACATTTCCCAGCTCCTCAACCTGTCCCTAAGGATCCTGAGTCCTGACACCTATGAAACTCATTTCGCTCACTCGTATCCTCCACTCTCATTCTTTCGGTCACTACCCAGAGTTCATAACCAAAGGTAAGGGATGGAACATCGAACGCTGGGTAAATAGAGAGCTCTCCCTTCACCACCACAGTTTGTCCAATCTACCTGTTGATCTCCATTGTCCCCTCACAATGAACTCCCCACCTCAAACTTCATGAAGCCAACAAAACTACTCCATCTGCTAAACGCAGAGATGCACTCTTAAGGTCACCAACTGAATAACTCAATTTCAAAAGTAAATTCTGAACACAAGCTTTAATGACCTCAGCAACTACAGCCCAGTGTTCAGGACTTTGCAGCTCCAGGTCCACACAATTTGGAATTAGCCGACTGATCGTATCCCAATTCAGATTACATTTGCATGAAAACCTAGGGTGTCAATTTTATATGGATTTAGAACATTATTGGTCAGCCAGACTGCTTTGACAAAAAGAACACATATTTTCAAATTAGTTACACAGAAGTGTACGACGACAGTGCAACAGTCCCGCTGCGGTGGGTGTTAAGAGGTTTTTAAGACCGTCTGCTTTTTGTCACACTTGGTTGTGTATTTGTTCGAAATACAATATATCTAAACAGATTTCTGTGAAACTAGATGGCCATTAGTCAAGGGGTTAAAATAGATTTCTTAATACTGCAAGATATTTTTGATTTTTTTTCTCTCAAACTTCATTGGCAAGAAAGAAAAGTTGTGAGATGCAAATTGTTTATGTACATTGAAAATCATCTGGATGCACCCACAGATTAAATTGTCTATATTTTGTGTATTACATAGCAGGCCTTATGTCACGGTTCAGTTTCAACTAAAGTACTGTAGCAGTATGTGTGTATCTTCAGTAAAAACATTTGTTGCCAAAGAAACAGCATGCTCTAATACACAATGACTGGATCATCGGTGAATGATCCAGGTAAATGTGGCATGATGTGACCTCTATGACATCAGGGTGCAGCCTCATTTACTCCACAGTCAGCTATTGTGGAACCACAGTGCAGGAAAAATATACCAATCCATCAACCTGAGCTGAGCTGTGTGTTCATTTTGTGCATGTGTATAAATGCACAATGGGATTCCAATGCATGTGTTCATACGGTAAGAAAGTGTGAGATTAGATTAGGCAAAAATCCCTCGGTGGAAGAAGATTGTAAAAACAATGTAGCCCATCAGTGCTTGATGTCTGTCTGCCTCCTTCTTAATTATGCCCACCAGAATAGACCCAAATGTAAAGTTCTGTCACTGTGACATCAACTCCCATGTGTAGCAGCAAGAGCCTCCCAAAATGTCAGCGTGCAGGCAATAAAAGACCACTGCTGGCAGATTTACATGAGCAAATGTCAATAATCTTTGTAGCCGCTCTGGTGGAATTACAGAGGGAAATAATCCGGGTTTGATCATCAAAATACATTTCAACTCTTTTGGGTGGAGGAGGCATAGTTTAACACAGAATAATGCAGGTGCACCCTGTGTAAAATATTAAAACTAAAGAAAAAGACTGTTGCTATCAAATGGAGAATTAGCTGAAACAATAGATGACACTTGCAGCAATTTCACTAAATATCCTCACCAGGGGATGATGCGATCCAAGCTTCAATTAATAGTGCTTAAGTGAGATCCTGGCGAGGTTGTGGAGTTTCAGATAGCTTACGGGCTGCCGCGACGACAGTAATGATGGGTTTCACCCACAGCTCAGCAGCCTCCGAGTTCAATAGGTGAAATAAACAGAAAAGGACGGAGGGGCGAAAAAGGAGATGGAGCAAGGACATACAGTGAGAAGGAAGCTACGTAACCAATGTGGTATTCAACCTTCACAGTAATGACTATAATTTGTTTGATACTTACTGCGACATTGAGAACTGATCATTTTTAATCACAGTGGATAATTATCCTGCCGAGATGCTCTTACATTTCTGTCAACATCTCCACAGGCTACCTGAATGGTGTCAAAACGAACATATTGTTCTTACGTAAACTTAGGCTTCATTTAGACCTGCTGTTGGCAGACAATTTTGCTGCTCTTCTTTCTGGATACAGAGATCACATATCTAATGATGCAACGTATACAATCTCACCAAACATGTTGTGATTGGAATACTGTCCGACCTACCAGGCATGTATGGTGATTACTGCAACAAGGTCCCAGTACAGTGTACATTTTAAAAGATCAAAACAGCATTATTTCTCAGTTAAAAAAGCATCTATGGCTTCTGAATATGCATCTATAGAGCATCAGGAGAATAACCAGGAACTTTCTTAAGCCTCAGGTATCAGCCATATAAACAGATACATATTCGGAATTTGGGAATCTGGGCCAAAATCAGACAAATTACATTATATGGTGTAGTTGTAACTGTTTAGCGCGCACACTTTTGCGTATACTGTGTATCTTTATGTAAAAATACAGAGAAAATATGATCGCTCAAATTCATGTCTGAGCCTTTATTGTTTTCAGAAGAAAACATCTGTAAGACACAATATCACTTTGTTCTTTTTTTTTGCACAAACAAATTTCAGAAATATATGCTCATAGTTATGAAGTCTCTGGAGTTTCAAGAGAATCCCTGTGAAGTTCTGTCATCACCGTTCATCTGCATGCGTGGATATGCTTGTGTCTAATGAGCCTTTGCTTCAGGGATCTTCAGTAATTCACGTGTATGAGTGTGCGTGGACAGAGGTGACCAATCCAATCAGGCCTTTCTACCCAGTGGATCTGGCAGTCAAATCCCTCCCCTCATGCATCCTTGAGCACTGCTGATCCTTACAGATAATTAGATAGACCCAGGGGGCTTATACCTACACCATATCTCTCCTTCGCCTCCACCTCCTTGGTCTCCCTCCACCTCGTTTTCTCATTTTGTTGCATCAGCAGGGACACAAGCGTGCTCATGGGTACTGGTGTGTGAGTGGAGGAACTTTTGAATGTGGTTGTGCTTGAGGGAAAAGTGCTCGGGGTGCACAATACTTGGTGTTAAACGGGAATCCTTTTGTTTTGATGATGCTGGATGGTATAACGGGCTGCTTTCTTTGGTAATCACGGATTCCCGACAGGATTTGAGATGAAAAAAAAAAAAAAAAACAGACAGAGGGAGGTGGCAGCGCATTATTAATGAAGTCCCAGGGAAATGAAGTGCAGAACATGGATCATTGGAGTAGCTTGCTGACAATATTCAATTCTAACAAAGTATCATGTGTTCACATGAAATATAAATAAATAAAATGGACTGGTTATGTACTTGAATTTCAATCATCTTCACTGTCTTGTTTGCTGTACTAGATGTGCGTAAAAAAAGAAGGACTATATCCTTTCTTCATTGTTTAACACTGAAGAATATGACTTTTTTATTAAAAGGGAAGGTTTCTGTGTTTTTCTAATATAAAATGGAGAGAAATCAGATGGAAAAATCAATAACAGACTCAATAACTCTAAAAAATCTGTGTGGAAATCAGAGACAAACACTCAGTATTATAACATGATATTATTGTTTTTCTGCTTGCTTTGAGTCAGGTGTGTTATTAGCGGCTCGTATGCAGCATCATGTTTTCTCTTCTTTTACTCTTCATTTTCTAAAGCTGAAGATGGCATTCTCAGCTGCAATTTACGTCTCTGTGTTTTCATCTTCATTTAGGGGTCTGTTTTGGAATTTTTGCACACCATTTTGTTCTAAGACACTTCCTCCTTTAAATAGTGGTGTAAAATTGACTTACAGTAGGAAACAACTCAAATCTGTTCGGGTGTAATGTAATTATTACTTAAGACAAAAGGTGTGCTAAAAAGAGAATAGTCATTGCATATTTGAGGTTTTGATTTAATCATAAAGAAACAAATTAAAGAAAACGGTGGTGGTTCTAGCATGCTTTATAAATTACTTTTATAGATATTTTTATAGAATTAATTTCATTTGTTCAATTGAAATTTCACATTGTTGTTTGTTGGATTTGATATAGTTTTTTTCTTTTATTCGTGTTGATACATATTACATTAGTATTTAGTGTTTCATGTTTTGCTTTATTGAATTCATGTTGGTATGTATAGAACACCAAACTTATTTTGTTTTATTAATGGTTAATTAAGATGTCAACAGTGAATGTGCCGGTGAGCTGAGTCAAAACATGTTTTTTCCACCTCGGGCCTGTGTATCAGGTTTGCTCATCAACCGTTAACAGGTATTTAAATAGACACTACTGACAGGAGTCGTGTTACTCGTCAGTTCATAATCATAATTGCCTCGCAGTGCACGGTACAATGGTTTCATCACTTTATGGATAATTGTCCCTGCTATATCGCCAGGGAGAATCACAAATGTCCGCAATAAAGCTGCGGCTGACAGCCTTCGCTTGATATCCATGGTGCATCAACCAGTGCTGATATTTGCTGGTGTATCTGAACGCCAAACTATTCAGGCTTTGCTGGCGTTCCTTCAGCCATAACACATTGAGGATTGCCTCGTCAGAGGTGCTTGATGAGTAGCAGTGTAGTGCAGTGCAGTTTTTAATGATGGATAAAGAGACGCTCTCTAGATGTATGATGGTAATCTGTCCAAAAACCTGAGGTCCTGCAAGTATGCAATAGTGGAGGAGACTGAAACAAAGAGTACCTGAATTGCTACTGACGTGTGATTTCTGGATACATCTATTCAAGAATGTAAGCCACATTTTATACCAATATGAACTGACAGCCGGAGATGATGAAATGACACGGGTGCTGTGTGGAAACAACAGGAGGCATCAGATTCAGTTTGTGTCTCACCTCTCTTGGTTGTTGCAAATATGATTTGGCTGCTGCATGTGAACTCCAGGTGAGAGATGTAATAATCATACAGGCACAGTGACAAACTGACAGTAAAATGTAGCTCCATGAGGAATCTTCCTGATTAGCAAACACAGAAATGACACTACAGCTGCTTTTGTAGCTTGTAGAACAGACCACAGGAAAGCCACACAACATAATTCATGTGGAAAAGCCTCTACATTAAATGACACATTAAGTTAAACATTTTGTAGCAAAGTATGTTCACTGTTGCATTGGAAAGTGATTTTCTATGACATTTTACCCGGGAATGCCTTTTTTCTCATGGATTGCTGTAATGTGAAGTAGCTGAGAGTTGAGTTGTATATTATATAGTGTAATACAGTTCATTTGGGAAACCACAACGTATGTTTAGCTTTCATTGTGGCATTCATAACTTCTGTCTTTGCAATGTTGAAGAAATAACACAAATTTTCCAACTAAAAAAGAGATCGGTGATCTAGTTCAGATGTAATTCCATGATGCCTTTTCCTCATTTGCACATACACATAAAGACAAAGAATTGGACTGATGTGAACATAGCCTAAGGGCTCTGGATACACTGTACCCTCCGTACATACGTACATGAGGATGCTCTCATTGAAGTCTATTGAAAGGCTCCTCTCATTGACATTCTACATGATAGACATACGGAGTAGGAGGGGATGGAAGCTGGCTTCCAGCTTCCACTGAGGGAGGGTAAAACGAAGGATATGGGATGGATGGATGGAGGGAGGAGTGAGGAGTACGAGGAGGAGAAAGTGTGCAGGAGTTAAGGCTTGGCTAATGAGTATAGACAAGATGTGTTTGCTCAGCACAGAACAGCGTTTGCCAGAAAAGGAAAGACACAGAGGGCTCCACGTTAAGCCTAACCAGATTGGATCTCCCTCAACAGGGTGGTGTTTCCACACACACACACACACACACACACACACACACACAGACAGAGACACACAGACACAGGATGATCAGAGTCAAAGACCAGGAGCCAAATTCAAAAAATTATTTATTTATTTTTTCTGTCTCTAAGTAAGCAGTGAGTGTGTGTTTGTGTGTGTGTATGTGTGTGTTTGTGTGTGCATGCATATTTGTGTGTTTGCGTGTGTGTGTGTTGGGGGGACTAATATCAATATCACTATATATGTCACCAATCAGGACCCATGAGGCCCAGAACAAAGCTTCAATGCCAAAGCCAGTTGTTCCACAATAGGGACATTATTCTACCTTCATTATACACAGCCTAGGGAGACAAACTGTAGAAGAAAGGCGAAGAGAGTGAAAGGAGAGTCAAATTAAAAGACTCCCGTATCCCCACATACACTCAGTTCAGAACCCAAATTTAAATCAGTGATTGATTTGTCCATTAAAGTACACCCCAAACCTAATTATTTCATTAAAAATCCAAAACCTAATGAAAAAAATACATGGTTTATAAATGATCAATGCGTATGTGTGAGTGTGTGTGTGGGTGGGTTAGTGAGAGAGAGAGAGAGAGAGACAGACAGAGAGGGGGAGTTAGTGAGTGATGGGGACATGCAGCAAGGTCAGGTCAACTTTATGCATTGGGGAATGTCTCCTTTCACACACACGGTCACTTAAGGATCTGTGGCCCGGCCATGGGATGACACAAGTTTTGACCTCTGTTAACCTCGGGACAGGGCCACCAGGGAAAAATGGAAATGGAATGATAGGTAGGGGAAAGGAAAGGAAACTAATAAATCAGACGGCATTCACAGATTTAGGGAGAGGTCTGAATTTGCAGTGGTGTGTGTGTGTGTCTGTGTGTGTGTGTGTAAAAGCACAGGGAGCAAGGCAGCCTGAGTGTGGCTGTAGATTAATGGGGGCCATTATCTCAATGCCCAAAACACTCAGTGATGAAGAGTCACTGCCTGGCGACAAGCCTCGGCCAATCAATTTGCAGCACAGCGGTCACCTGCCCGGGTCAGAGCCCACATATGGCTGGTGTTTGTGCTGCTGTCGTGGCAGCGGTGGTGAGGGGGATTGGTTGATTGCCAAGGTGTATATTATGCTTACATATATATATATATATATATATGCGTGTGTAACACATAGACATATCAGAAATCCTCGATCCTGGCTCTTTGTCTGGTCCCATCCTGAGGTGTTTTAAGAGTCTTGTTTATGCACTTCCTGTTCTTTTTTATGTTCACTCACTGTGTCCTGCTTCCCTCTTGTCCTCTACCTTAACAATACCCTTTTCAAAGATTGAAGGAACTTACTTTCCCCTTTTCGAGAAAATTGTGTGTATTCTGAAGCTCTACTGGAGGAGAGGTTCCACGTCATTATCTTGAGAGCACAAAGGTCTCTCAAAGAAGAATTATTTATTCAGCTCACACACCCACGCACAAAATGGCAGGTGCTCAAATGGACATAGTGATATGAACACGTGCATTAATGTGGTCACGTTGCAGAGAATGTCTGTCTTTGTGGCTTGGAAATACCTTGGGGGAAAGCGAAGAAGCTTCTGTGAAGAAAGAGGATCCAAGAGAATGATATAACTTAAAAGAAGCAACCACTCAGGGTTGGGAGGTTTACTTTACATGTGTAATGTGTATCTATAATGTGTGTAATACGTATGCAGTATATACTTGTAAGTATCACGTTGAACTCGTTGAAGTTTTTCATTTTAGTGTTGTGAACACACTGAGTCCTGACATTGAGAGGAGTCATGTTCTAAGACTGATATCTCCTTCCAGCGTAGCCCAGGTTTGATCTTCACAAACTTCTGAAAAACTTTTTTCACTGTCCACTCGTTTGTCTCTCTGTGCTCTCTCACAGTGCAGGCCTGTACAGTCGACTTATCGCAGCTTAAACAACTCAACCATAAATTTAATTTTAGGGCCAGAGAGCCAATATAATGAGCTGAAAGCAGCTGAAAGCTCCGCAGAGCTGCTCTGCTCTGCACAGAGCCTCTTCATTTAATGTTAAGTGAATGCAGTAAAAAAAAACCACAACATGCACTGTCAGATAAAACAATATGATGTTGATACCACACGTGTACTACCATGGCCTGCTCATGCGTCCCAGGCTGGCGGGGTCCAGCTAGCATTGGGACAGTTTTCACTTATTCGTGACACAAATGGGAACGAGGAACAGGTCATTGTATGGTTAATAGAACCAACAGGAAGTCTATTGATTCCGATGGATCGATTAATCACTGACTGGAAACAAATTACAGTTTAAAGCACTATCGGCGTAGCTATATCTTGGATCTGTGACAGCGTGGTACTGTGCTGCGGGTTTGAGCCGTTTGGTCACTTGTGTAGCATCCTCAGTGTTTGCTCTTCCTCATTTACAGTGCCTCTACCAAACTGACCTTCCCCCTGCAGCCGCAGGTAAAATCAAACCCAATTACGGCCCTAAGTACTGGCTTAAACAACCCGTTCCGCTCTTGGGAACCATCCATCATGGGGAATAAAGGTTTGTGCCTCTCACACTAAGCCCCCGCCCCATACAAGCACAGCTCCTCCACTGAGTGTGCAATGAGAGGCTAACTGCTGCCCCAAGCCACAATCAGAACTATTCTAATCCCACAGAAGTCTATCAAAGACGTTCAGAGGTGAAGCCACTTACAAAAATGTTGTATTCTGAAGGGTCAAAGCCAAACAAAAGAGAATGAAACCATCCTTTGTAAACAAAGATCCGTTAACCTGATCTACTTCACACAATTGTTAGCCCTTGCCCCTCCCGTAAGTCATCCACTTTTCTTATTGGTGGTGACAGCGGGGCCTTCATGCGCTCCTAGTATGAGAAGGGATCCATGTTTTTGGCTTAATGGGCTCAGTCACGCCTCCGTTTGATAGGATTTTGAATGTACGACTGTCTCTTTTTTTATGAAAGGATTTGTTTATGCAAAAATTTACATGGGAAGTCAAAAGAGCTGAATGGAACTTTTTGTGTGGTGGATGGAGGGTGGCAATGCATTCAAACGCACAGCTGTATCAGCTAAGCAATAGAGGCGATTAGCTAGAGGATACCAAAAGGTAAGTGATAAAAGAGCTCCAAACAAAAAAATATTTGTGAATATATCACTTTGTCAAAATACTAGAACAATGGGAATCTTCAAAGGGTTGACTGGAGAATAAATTGAGGGCTTTTATTGAGATATATGATTATCCTTTTGTCTTGAATGCCTGGCAGCAGGTAACGCAATGCAGATGCTGCCTCCATCCACAGATGTGGCTGGGACCAGTTTAAAAAAAAAAAAAGTTTTACCGGAGGCAGATCTGGGAAATGGAGGCGGAAATTGGCTTGTTAAAATGTGCATATTTTCTGAACAAAAACTGCCAAACTTGAACAGTTGTTTTGTTGTCAGAAAATACTATCAGGCTGATCAATGTCGGCAATAATTCAGCCTTTTGTCAGATCATTTTGTGCTGCCTTCAAAGCTGATGGGAGGATGCCTCTGCATCACAGCAGATGTCTGCCTGCACAGCATGTAATAACAGCATAGCACCCTACTGACATCCCACAGTTATAATTCACACAAGTTAAATCTTCCCAGCAGTTACCCTATCAAACACTCTAGCTTTATCAACTTAATTTGTAAAAAAAACACAAATGTTTTTCACGTAAGCAAAAGCTCACAAAATTCCTCCAGCCCCACTGCTGCTTCAACCATTTTAAGAGCAGATTTTGTTTAGATAGCGAAGAATTAGATTGTGGGTCACATTGTGGTTAATTCGTTAATTTGTTTGCATAGTCACTCACTTCATGGAAAACTGATTTGTGCTGACAATCACGTTCGAGCTGAACTAAGCCTGTCTGCTCCTTTTTACTGCATTGGTGGCTTATCGTGTCATCGTGGGGGGATGTGAATGGGATCACAGTGCTTTGTTGTGTCAAGCAGTGAGAATAATTAGGATCAACGTGGCTGAACTGATAGAGATTAACACTACAATGACAACACCAAGAGACCACGGAGCTCTCCATGTGGTCCCTGGAACCCCTCAGCACAAACACACAAAATCCAACACGCTCCGAGGCAAGTCCACAAACAGGCAAACCCTCAGCTACGTGACTTTGCGATGGAGGTCGCTTACCTTGGCGATCTGGACACACCAGTTGAGCAGTAGCTGTGACCCAATGTTGTCCTTGTGCTCGTGCACATAGTCCAGGAGGCACCCGTGTGGCATGAGCTGGGTGACAAGCTGGATGGTGGGGCTCAGGCATACGCCCAGGAGACGCACCAGGTGCGGGTGCTCCATGCTGGCCATGATCAAGGCCTCCTAGGTAAGAGTGGAGACTAAACTTAGAAGACTGCATTTGTGGATGTACCTGTAAGGGGTTGACCTGATACATTTTTAGTCATATAACACTTGTGTATTAAATGTCACGTCCCACTTTAAATTGAAAAGAAAACTCGGCTCAGCTTTTAAGAAATCCAATTTTACAAGAAGAAAATAACATGAGATTACTCCTGATGAGATTAAAAAGTGGAGCAGGCATCAAATGTCACTACAATTCAGTCGCTACCAATAAGTTACACATTTTCTCTGTTTTTCTCTGTTTTTTTTCAACATCTTTTTAATGCCATCGCATATTTGTTTTCTATTAATTCCAGGTCATGTCATAGCATGTCATTTATTGATGACACCATCTTATTCTCCCAAGATAGGACTCTATGTCAACATTTAGGTGGCATATAGTCCTGAACCGCTCACCAGTCTGGGAGGAGGAAGTAATGCGCTGATAAACTGGTTTGCCGAACGCTTAAACACTTAAAAACTTAAAACTTAAAAGAAGTAGTTGTGTACTGAAGCTGGAAATTGATGCATAATTTAGACTTACATTAAGATGACTACTGTATATGATCATGCATAGCATCTGCTGATAGATTATACTGGCTGTGTTCTAAAATTGTGTTAATCCTGCAGAAACTGTGTACAAAGTTGACTTGTGTGAAAACCCCATCAAGCAGTCTTTTTAATCTATATTTAAACATTTACAAAGCACACAGATTCTTAACTTTTGCCGGAAAATACCTCTAAAATGTCCCACAGATGTGAGGTTTGTGTTAGAATGGAGCCACTTTTTTGGATTAATTTCTCTCTGAACTCCCTCCCTCCTTCTCTCTGTTCTCTCCGTCTGCAGCAGATGGATGTAGAGGTTTGAACAGTTGGGGCACAGCACTTGGTAATTGTTATTGCGAAGTGGAATCCAGAAGGATATGCGGTAGCGATGGAGTGTTATGATGGCGAGGCCGATATTCATGGCCGGCGTGTCTGCATTATGGCTGCGCCAAAGCTGCACTCAGAGTCATCGCTTAAAAACGCTCACTTCAGTCGTTCTCTTCGTCTCCTTTTGCCTCTCTTCTCTCCGTCTCTCTCTCATCCACACACTTACACATGCAGACACTCTCTTGGCAGCCCTCTAAAACATTCACACTCACATACTCAAGGACACACTCAACCGCGCACACACACACACACACACACACACACACACACACAAACTCTCTTCGTATACAGCAAATGGTGGAGGAGGTGTATATCCAGGCTGGGCCCCAGGGCCACTGATAGATAGATGGAGGTGCCTTTTTAAATTTAGATGCTAACGAATGAGCTTACAGGTGGATGCTGGTGGCGTGGGCTGCAGTAGGTGTAAGTAGATTAATTCTAAAGAGGAAGGGTTGGGGTGGGGGGAGGCACAGGCCATAGAGAGGCTTTTGGCACCATCAGTGCTCTGATTTAAGCAGAGCCTGTCGGCCAAAAGTAGTGGCACTACATCTCCACTTCATAAAAATACCTGCTCCACCTCAACTGCTCCACATTATACAGCAGCAGCCACCTTGACACCAGGCATACCCTGCACCCCAGGATCAATAGGAGGGAAAAGGGAAAGGCGTGTGTGTGTGTGTGTGTGTGTGTGTGTGAGTGAGTGAGTGGGGAGGGTGTATGTGAGAGAGACAGACAGAGAGTGGAAGAAAGAGAGAGCTTTTACTCTTACTCGGTGATCCCCGAAGACCCAGAAGTCGTAAACTGTGTTGGGCTAAACTCTTGCTCTTGCTTTTTACTCTTAGGGCAAACATTACGGCGATCGGTGTGTGCACGTGTGTGTCTGTTTGTGTGTGTGTGTGTGTGTTTGTGGGCATGAACGGACGTGAGCAGGTGTGTGTGTGTGTGTGTGTGTCTCTTGGTTTCTCTCTCATCTCCCTGAGCACTGACCTCCATTACTGCCAAGTGACCCTCTTTCCCATCAAGCTCACTTGCTCACTTTCCCACTCCTTTGCACATACACATGCACACCGCACACACTGTGGGAGATAGACCGGCAGAGTCTTGTGAAAATTGTGTGTGAACGATTGTAACACACTAAATTAGAGGGCATATTAATATATGTTTGAATTTCACATGTCGAACTTGATCATTGAAATTCACGTTTTTGCCAGCGCAAGCAAATGAACCTGCACAAATCAGCCTGCCAGGCCTTTTGTTGCAAAGAGTGCCTGGTTGCATGTGTGAGCATGTGTGTATTTTTTTGGAGTGTGTTTGGAGCTGGCACTCCAGTGGCTAGTTTCCCAGCGGTGAGGCGTGAGCCTGCCTTTAGATTGCTGTTTAACAAGCCGACAGACAGAGCATATTGGCTCTGGATGGACAGAGACCCCACTGGGAGAAACAGAAAAAAGAGGGAAGGAAAAGAAAGGCGGAGAGATGAAGCACTGGCAAAAGAAAAAAAAAGGAATTAGGAGGGAGGGAATGATGCGATCTGTTTAAAAAAAAACAGAAAGAAAAACAGATCCCGTGACCATTTTACAGGATGAAAGGATGAACAGAAAGAAACAAGAAAAAAGTGAGAAAAGAATGGCATGTGGAGGAGAATGACTCCATTCGTTGCCCTTTCCACCTGCTTCCTGTCCTGCCAACCTTCAGTCGCTCCTGGATTCCAATAAAGCAACATTTCAAAAACAAGTGTGTGTTTTTAATAGACTCATGCCTGGCTGTATAACGGAGTGGAGTTCACTTTATTGCTGCCTCAGACTGAGATGGGGCTCTCATAAGAATTTACTACCGAACGCACACTTCTGTGCAGTGACAGTGGCTCAAAACACACAGCATACAGACAAAGAGATACACTCGTTCATACATGAATACTCACGTCCATGAACTCCACATTGGCTTTAGGTCCAGTGGTCTCATTCAGGATTTTGATAGCGACGGGGATCTTCACTGTCTCACCTTCTGGGACCCAGATGCCCTGAAATACACAATCAATCACCATAAATGTACGGTTGGATAAACTTGCAAAAAAACCCCAAAACAACACACATCCACATACAGAGCCACAGCCCTGATGGTTTTCATGGGGATAGCCTGCGCTTTTAACAATGCTCACCGCTGTCTTGCTGTCTTTCATAATCACAAACCAATCTCCTGTTCCAAGATGCTATCTGGTGATGTGTCAATCATTTTAAAAATGATTCCTTGTATAAATGCTGTGCCACACAAAATTTCCTCTATTTTTCCGTTTTGTCAGCTGATGAAATTGCCTCTCATCTGGAAAAAAAGCTGGCTGACGAATACCGTTCAAAGAAAGTATAGATATTTATAAAAATAATAAAATATACAACATTTTCACTCGTTGCATTAAACATAAATGCATTGACCAGGTGACTGAAAGTGCTGCATTTTACTGGGAGTGAATTACATGAATTATCTGGCGAAGGACAAGGAGGTGGACAACCAAACTTTGGTTTCCGATCAAGTCTGATCTGTCCTTGGCTCAGATCTATCAGGAAACAAAAGGTACTATTTGGGGAAGATGATATGAAAGGAAGCCACATGCTTGACAATACTGATCGCTGACCTTGTAAACGGTTCCAAAGGCTCCTGAACCCAGGATCTTGACTCGCTTCAGCTCAGTTTCTTTCAGAATTCGCAGCTGAGCCTGGTTAGGAGCTGTTCCACTCGGGGTTAGGGGCTCCACCAGCTGGAAACACACACACCTATACTGTAAGCTCTTTCACTTGGCATTGTGAATTGTTAAAATGAGAAAGTTATTTAAAAAACTGTGTCAGTGTTACATAATTTCTTTTTTTTTTTTACAAACAGTAACAAAATGTACATTGAACTAAGCAAATAAATCAACAGGTGAAAGCAGCACGGTGACTGCCCGGACACAGGTGATTTTGCAGTCACAAACACAGACACACATTGCTTAATTGTTGTACACGAACCCACATAATTGAGAAACTCTAATGTGAGGTACCACTGTCAAACACCAAGTCCAGCCCATATTGCCAGTTACCGGTTTGGGCCGCAGCATGAACACACTAAACAAATCACAGTTTGGTGTCAGCTACTATCACAGCTGGCAAAGAGTCGCGGCTCACCAGCTGCGCACATACAAAACAATTCCAATTCGAGGTTATGACAAGCCTCCTCCACGATGAACGACTGCCAATAACAGCTGACACTGAACAGCATCCCAGCAGCTGGCCGGCCACCCGCCTCGCCGCAAGCCGCTCGGCAAAGCCTCGGCTACTAAACGCAAGGAAAGGGAGCTGGCACTTGTAGCCAAGCTGTGAAATGATCTGAGCCACAGGGAAGGATGCACCCTGCACACACGCACACACACACACACACTCACACACACACACACACACGCATACACGCACACCTTTCCTCCTGCCCAACAACAGGCACAGAGACAAATTAAACCAGACATATAGCACACGATGGGCGTGCACAAAGTTTTTTTTATTTATTTTTTATTTGCACATGCAATTTTCACATCACAGCAATGCACGATAGTCTGGGTCAATACTGGTGGTTAGTGTGTGAGAAGCTGCAAGCGAGAATGAGTGTGATTTCTAAAACAAATCAAACTTGTCCTCTCTTGTATGGAAATATTTCATACAACAATGTTGAACAATGTTATTTGACCAAATCTGTCTGCATCACACCTGTGGATGCATTTTGAGCAGTTTATATTCAGATATACTCTACATTTTATAACAAGACTTACTTGAATAGAACAGTTTGTTTGTTATGTTTCTGTAATTTTTACATCTTTATATTTATTGTAATTTCTAAATTTTTTGTTATCTTATTATTTGTATTTTTTTCCAAATAATGTTGTCATGTTTATTGTATTTGTTTGCATTTATGTTCAAGCGCAATATACATGGTTTCTGAAATTCAGCTATTGTTAAATTTATTCTGAATAAAAAAAATCTAATCAGTATGTTAACAATATATTAGGATGGGGAATTTATCCTTGGTTTATGACAAGACTTTTGATACAGATGTTGCAAGGAACCAGAAGATGAAGCAGTGACTTAACTTAAATTTAAGTAATCTAGTAATCTAGTAGTAATCTCCTTCTGGTGGGTAATAATATTCTTCATTTTATCTATCTTAAACTGTGTACTGCATACATACATGTATATGTATAGTACATGGGCGAACAAAATCAAATATTAACAGCATATGGAAACACACATGTATAATTCAATTACCATCCGCATAGCCCATGCATAGCAGGATGCATTCACACATCAATTCAACCACCCATCCACACACACACAAACATACACACGCACACACAAGAGATCAATTTCTGATCAATACATGTCTTAATGAGTCTATCAGCCTCATTCGCAGCGGTTTATCAGCAGCATAATCACCCAGCTCTGCCATGACCATCAAACAATATAATGAGGCCATATATCAGCAGGTCAGCTATACAAGCGCTTACTCAATGTGATATAAAAACATCAGCACAATAGGACTGGCAGTGGCACCAGCGGCGACTCCACAGAATGGATGACATTGCCCACAGCTCAGCAATGACGTGCCGTTTAATGGCTATTGTTATGGCTGGGCCTGGATGCAGAGCGTAAGCCTGCTGCTCTGTCACTGCTGGGAGTGAGTTAGCGGTTAGAAATGGGGAAGGAGGACGAGGGATAAATGCTGGAGAGAGAAAGAGAAGGAGAGAAAAGGAAACAGGGAGCATGAAAGGAGGACAGAGTTAGCTATGACAGGTGTCCTGATGCCATACTGTCTGAGGAAAATGTTGTGTAACAGCATGCACAGAAGAAACCAGCGGATGAATGAGACCCAGACTTTTGCAGACCGTTGCAATGTTAAAATTGCATGCCAGGTGAAAACATAATACATGGTATGCTATATAACTGTGATGATGCGATAATATTTCGTATTTATTCTATGTATATATATTCTCATTTGTGTGTAAATCCTGGCAGCCATCACATGACACTAACATCCCTCTATCGAAACCCATATACACCCCTTTGTAACTCTCGCTGAATGAACGAAGCCCACTCAATCCATCGCAGGGAATATGCGTATGAATTAATGTTTACACAATCTGTAGATGCTGAAAAGCTTTAGTAATGGAAAATTATTTATCTTGTTCCAAGTATTTGGTCAAAGAGCATCATTTGCATCAATTTGCAACATACACTACACGGTTTGCAAGACAATGAAGAGAGAGAAAAGACAGAGCATGTGAGACAGATACAAAATGAAACACAACAAGGCGATAATAAGCTTAGATGGTGACAAGCTGCAGCTGTTATTGTATCTTTAGAACAAGTGTCGACTGAAATGATGTTAGAGGAGAGGAGTGGACAGGAGGGGAACGGAGAGGAGAGTGCTATGAAATAAGATGCTATTTCAAGCCCCCACGCCCCTTCCCATGGCTTCATTTACCGAATAATAATGCACAGTGCTTTTACCAAAGCAGATACAGATGCTTCATTTGGACAAATCAGCTGGACATTGAAGACAGAATCCATTCAAAATGTATTAATGAACAACTAAACAGTGTCCCCAAGCACATCTTTATCCACATAAAAGGCTATATTTTCTACAAGTTGCTGTGTGTTTGAAGGGAGGGTCAGGGGAAACATAACTTTATTACCAATTATACAGAAATCCCTTGTCTAGTATTTTCTTTATTTTCTTTCTTACCACCAAATAAACCTGCATGATATTTAATCAAACATGTCTGGAATTTTTGGAATCACTGTGGTGTTAAGTAGAAATTAAATTATAGTTCAGCTGGTTTCAACAATTTTTGTGGTTTTTGGAAGGATTTACTTTGCCAGCCTGCCCTGAGATGCACAACTGGGGCTGTCCAGCTCCTTTGGTTGTGAAACCTTTAAGCATGTCAGAAAGAGAAGTATTAGCAGAGCTGTTCAGTAGCTCCAGTGCTGAAATCTGGAGGCGTGTAAGAAGTAGAGGACTTGTCCAGTCCCACTGGTGCTGAAATCTTTAAGTGTGTAGAGTACATGCCCTTTTCAATAGTCACAGTCCCAAATATTTTGGCCCTTCTTTGGCACCAAAAGAGAATTTTTGATTTTCAATTAGCTATGAGTTCCTTTCTGTTCCACTTCCAGTTTCATTTTTAGTCCCTGTCAAAAGGATCAAAGGGGGTGCAGGGCTACTGCACTAGACCACTGATCATGGTCTGTGCAATAAGCCGTTCTGTTTAATCACTGAGAGACACAGCCATAATTAATAGACTGTTCAGCCTTGGCAGAGGTATACTCTCTCTACGTGTCTTTCCCATTTTCTCCTCTAAGGACTATCGTGGTCCTTCTTGGGTCTCTCCTCACAGTCTATGGACTCCCTGTTTTAATTTACTTCCCACCTAAATTTCCTCCCCTAAATTTTTTCTTTTTCCTTATCTGAGGAGTTTTTCTTCTTCTTCTTCGAGAGCTGTGGACTGGGTCAGGAGTAGTTTTGTTGTGGGTCTGTGAAGCTGTTTGCGGTATTGTAAGCAATATTAGGCTGAACAAACACACTTAATCTGAGTGTCGACAGGATCTATATGCAAAGGAACAAGGACTTTTGATGCTGAGCAGCTGTCCGGTCCCTTTGGTGCTGAAGACTTCTTGTAAGAGAGCAAAGGGAGGCATGTAAGCATCATGGAGCTGTCCAGTGCCTGCGGTGCTGAAGCACTCACATAGCCCATGTATGTACAAAGCAGCTGGAAGAAGACCATGGGGAAGTAAGTGAGCATGACATCAAGCGCATTAGCCCTGCTTCACTGGACTGAGGTCAAAGGTTAAGGCCTGCGGTTACACTGCAACAGCAAGACGACTCTGCTATTAGTGCTGCCTCTCCCTGTGAAAAGCTATTTGTTTTCAGGGCCTTCTTCAAAAAGCTTGACTTTTTTTATATAAGTCTCTATATTTCTTTCAAGGTGAGAAGGGGGGTGAGACGGAAAAACAGTTTAAAAGATGGAGGACTAAAGCGTCTGTTCACAAGGGAAACAGACAGATAAATGGGGATTGAGGGATCAAAATACAGAATAAACAGAGACAAGGGGTAAGGAGAGGACACAAAGAAGACAGAGAAGAAGAATGGTAAAACAAAGAAAACAATAAAGAAACGAAATGGCAGTGTGTTTTGCCAGTCAACACAGCACAACAGCCTTCACACGTGTCCTTGATATGGAAATCCTGGCTGAGAGCTCAGGTGGGGTTTCGACAAAGTGTACTGGAGGCATCCTTTTCTGTTTGACACAAGAGGTGAGCTACAGTATCTGTTCAAAAAACAAAAAGAGAGAAAGGGGGGAGTCCCTGAGCCTTCGCTGTCCCCAAATCCCTCTTCTAGACAAGCTTGATCTCCATTCACAGACAGACTCAGCTCCATTATTCCTTTGAATACAGAATCCACTTTTGCTAGCAATTCCAAGCCGACATCGCAAGGTTTCATCAGCCAAAAGAAACTCTGGAAAGCATGACACAAGCTATAAGCAGTGCAGGTTTTGAGTATTCTGGATGGGTAACAAGTGGATAAAGAAAGAGGAAAATCTGCGTGTCTGCACAACTGGTGAAGTATGAATCTAAGTATTCATATATTCAAAAGAACAACTTCAATTCTAACGTGAGCTGAAGACATTGATGCCTTAAAAATAAGTGCGTGTATGAAAACAAAATCATATTGTGGCTTACTTTTACAAGGATATGAATATAGCACGCAGCAGTTGCTGTAACTGTTGAATTTTTTTTTTAAACAGTAGAAACATCTTCATTCTGGAATTGTCTGCCTTCAGCTAATATGCATGTACAGAATGACCCATGTGGCTTTAGGGTCAGGCTAAGTAGTACTCTGGCAGACAACAAGGCTGCTGATGCAACTACATGTGGGTTTCTGTGGGAACTGAACCCGTGACCTACTCTCAATGAGGGGTCTGTACATCCTGTAGGCCACAGTTCCACACAGTTCTGATCACGCTAACACCCAGTTAGATCTCCTTGGAGAGAGAAAAAAATGACCGGGCTGACTGCGTTTCAGCTTTTTCTGGAGAGATAAGATACGCTATGATAAGATAGATGAGATAAACTTCATTGATCCCACAGCGGGGAATTCACAAAAGCTTGTTTTCTCCCAGCGGGGGAACCAACCCACAGTCTCCTGTGTGCGTATCACTGTACTACCAAGGACCCAGATAGATCGATACATTGCTAAATAGGCAATGAGTTTATTGTAACTAAACTAGACCAGTTTTAATACCCTGTGCCCATCAGAATGGAAGAGGATCCTGGAGAAGCTCGACGTCTGTTCTCCTTACCGTCTGTGTCTTGGAGAAATGATACCACTAAGTGAATCCTGTCAAAATGCTTTAGTGTTACTTATAAACAATTATCCTTGAAGTGAAAACTGGATAACGTCCTTGACTTAATTGTAACAAATGCCTGCTACAAATGCTGCATTTAAACATAAGAGGCATCGGGACCAAAGTTTCCTCTAGCTGCCTGTGCCAGGTGACTTATTACTCAGATCCACTTGTCTTGTGGGCACTGATTCGCATTCTAGATTTGAGAAAAAACCCAAAACATTTATTTTGCGCACCCCACCACGCAACAAAATGTCTGTGCTCTTCACTAGCAGACCTAAAAGACAAGAGGACCAGCAGATGTTACAAATGGAGGGCAATGTGGTGCAGTTTTCCCATCCAGTGAATATGGTTTTGAGAATATGAGAATATGATGCACTGTCACTTTCAGTCAAAATGGAAAACACATCGATGAAGTCAGATGCAAAATGGTTGAAGTCAGATGCAAAAGGGTTGAAGAGGATCCACATCTAGCCTGTCTCATATCATCCTCTCCTGTTCCCCTCCCCTTTTCTCTCTTACAGTACATTAGCATGTCTGCCTGGACCGAAGACTTCCTTCCTGGTCAAGACGTGGTCCCAAAAGGACTTGGTTGATTAAGATGCATGTGTGTGTGTGGCTAGGCTGAAGCAGAATCTGCTCTTGACTCCCATCTCTGGCCTGACAGCTGTCTATAACACTGCTACCTCTACCTGTAAATTATACTAATGTACACAGACAAGCTGCCTGCCACATTCCCATAGACAGGGCCTCAAAGCAGAGCAGCAGCGGTAACATAATTGCTGGGCTATGCATCATAGAGGGATCAGAATGTGTGCATGTTTCTGTGCATTTAGGTATACAAATGTTCTGCACGAACACACACACAAACACACACACACTTGCGTATACACTAAGGCCTGGATTCCCCCACACCTCAATGGTTGACTTTCCCTTCTGAATATTAAGTTTGTTTTGCTGTCCAATGTTTCCCAGAAATGAACCACATTCAAGGCCAGATCGATGGGTGATGGCAGCCACAAATAATCTGAGAATATTCTGCGCATTGCATGGTTTAGCCAGGTACCATAGCCAAGGTTAAACACTTCAAGGTTGGCTTATAAGTTGCTTATATTTAGGATTCTTTTTGAGGGGGTGCTGCAGCTAAGGGATTTACAACAAACTCAAACAAAAAAACGCCCAATGTCATCCTTGTGTATTCTTTATATGCCCTCCTGAGTCAAATCAACCTGGAGAAATCTTGATTAACAATAAAGTTTTATTTTCAATTCTTGTGACATGTCCAAAGTTTCCAGAGATAACAAATATATCAGGATTCAATCTGGGGAAAAGATTTACGGTGGAGGAGGAAATTAAAAATGTCTTAGCTTTACATTTAATGGAATATTTGTCTTTTACAACAACAAGATACTCCAAAACAGGTGCAAACGTGTTTTAGGAACAGATTTAAGATTGCTAAAAATTATAAAAGGAGTAATTCTGAGATTTATTTATGGCTATTCCACACATTATACTTAAAATTTTATTGGTAATGGTTACTTATTTTAAAAAGGCCCATTAATTTCTTTTCTCAAATCACTGAGCAGTGTGTATTAAAGAAAAGAGGTTATCAAAAAGTACAAAAAGTTAAACACTGTCAGCACACAAGCTTCTGTACTTGGAGTATATTCTGTATATAAAGCCACCAAATACTATACAACCATTACATACCGTGGCAGTGCCTTTTATAAATCTCGCCATGCCATTTGCTCATCAGATCGCTAATCTGACTCAATGGTAGATTATAGATTTCCACAATACAGGATTTTTTATCCATTTTTCTCATCCAATTAAGTCAAAATATAAACAACAACTATGAGATGAAACCAACCTGGGCATGCGGGAGAGCAGAAACAGAAAACAGCTACTCTATTTCTATCATTTTTACCATTAAATCACCAGTGCTCTTTATTTTTGGTCCCATTACCTTTTTAGTGCCTCTGCCGCTGGGCATTTCCAACAATGCTTTTTGGACTTTATGACTTTTGCGACCTCTTACCTCTGTCTCCAGGAAGCGCCGCAGGGCCCTCTTTTTCTTGATGCTTTTCCGGCGAACATAAACAGCAACGCTAAGAGCCAAAATGACGATGATAAATAGGCCGCCGATGATACCAGCTGCTACAAGCGGCGTCCTGTAGAGACATGGGAAGTTAAGAAACATTGCTGACAATTAGGAAAACAAAAGGCAGGTAGAGAATGCAACAATCAGCCAAAATAAACATGTCCTTCAATTGATGTTTAATCACATCAACATATGTTTTAGATTATGAATTGCATATCTAATTTGCATACATCCTGGGGAACTTTATTTGTCCACAAAGGCACAAGATGAGGTAATATCATTCAATTTGAATTCAGACATCATATCAGCTGACGAACATCAAACAAGCCTTAATGTGACAGCCGGGAAAGGTCAATACTTTTCATCCTTTCCCTCTGCACCTCCTCTCATTTCATCACCTCAGGGTCTTCCGGCACCTTCCCATGATAACAGCCAACCACAATAAAATAACAAGCTCAGGCACTGTCACTGGCCCACGGGTGGTATTCGGGAGAAGGGCTGCATTTCCGCCACTGTGTTGCCAAATGGGCCAACCCGACAGAGATCCCAGCACACAGCTATTACTTCCATTTTCAGGTGAGAGAGAAACCCTTTGGGGGCACACACTCCTATTACAGAGGTTGGTGAAGAAGCTAAATCTTGTCCTAGTTACTATTATCTCAGTTAAAATAAACACAAAATAGCATCCGTTCCTCACAAAAGAGTTTGGAAAATCCACGGAAAGGTTAAAAATTTAAAGCTCTTTCTCTTCACTAATGAATTTTCCACTTACATACCTATTGCTCATGTTTGCTGTTTTAATTCTGTCATTCTTTCACTCATTTGCTTCATCCTCCCAATTTAATTGTTATTTTTATTTCATTCTAACTCTCTCATCCATGTTTGATTCTTTTCTGTCCTCACTCTAATTTTCAAGAAAAAACAACACTGCAATGGTGCATAAAAATAACACCACATCTACCTGGCGTTTAAAATAAAAAAAAAATAAAAAAACAAGACTCTATTAGTTGCATAGGCCATTAGTGGCTAATGGAAGACTCATGTACCGCCGAGTGGTTGCATGAGGTGCCACGCCGTTTGCAGCTTTGATTGTAAGGACTGTGGAGAAGATGAAGCCTGAAGTTTGCATAGAGGCTGTGGTTTTCCACGCAATAAGATGTACAGCAACGTGGTGAATAGTAAAGTAGCAATTTGGAATGAAGACAAGGAGACACAATGTCAAAGAAAGGGCATATAGGGGCATACATATATAGAGACAAAGAAAAATAGCATGAAATTTTTAAAACGAGGGGACATTTAATAGAGACAAAAAGGAGACAGAATTAGAGCGAAGGGACTTCTTTAATTAGTAGGGAGTATTCTACAGCAGAACAATGGACAATGGGTCACAAGGTGAGACAAGGGAATAATGTGAGTGTCCAAGAAAAGTACATTTGGTCTTTCCAAGGTTTCTTCTGTCTAAGACAAATTTAGGAAAAAAAATTCTGGGTTTATTGGTCTGGTTAAATTCTAATTTGTTTGTTACTGTTTGAAATTAGTTTTAATTGTGAGGATTATTTGTTCTTGTTATGAGCATTTCACAGTAATGGAGATGCTGTTTCCATCTGGTTAATAGGGCGAAGTAGCTGATTGTTGAAATAACTTTTCTCTTTTTTTTTTTTTTACAATATCATAATAGGTATAAAAAACAGTTTTGTCTTTGCAGGTTAGTTTACACTTTTTATTTTTTATTATATTAATCTATTTCAATTTAGGGCGAATGAGTACAAGTGGGCGGCATGTATTTTACTGTATGTTTGAAAATTAAATGATTATTTTTAAATTATTGGAGTTTGGTGAATTTATTTAAATATTATTTATTTTTTCTGATTTAAGGTTGTTTTTCTGGAGCCCAAATTGGTTTATTTTTGTATTTGTAGTTTTGTTGACATCATTTTATGGTTCATCCTACTTCCATTGAAGCTAGAGGGATTTTAATGAGTGATACCCCGATCTGACTGTAGTGTCCCAATCCCAAACTGAAAATGTGTCCTGAGATGCCTTACCTGTCCATCATCCCGACACAATCTTGGAGTCTTGGCCCAACGCACCTGCAGGGCAGAGGGAGCAGAAAGATCAGCCATTAAATCAGACTCAGGTTATGAGTAAACCTCATGTTGTCTTTCTTCAACGTCCATCACCTGTCACCAGGTAGGGACCTGAGGGAAATTGAATTCCAAACACGACTGACCACTTGTCAATATGATGGGAAAAGGAATTGTTCCTGTTTGTTTGGTGCAGCATTAAACTGATCTCTGCTCCAGGCAGCCAGAACGCATGGTTTGTTTCTTTAATAACCAAAACAAAACACGCCTCTTTCACGGCTACGAATGATTAATGAGTTCTGTTTGTGACAATTATTTGGCAATCCTGTTGTGTTTTGTAAGGGAGAGAGAGATTTTTCAAACTAAAAACAACTCTATTATCATTTCTAGCAAAACAGAAAGCTTTACTGTAGTGATACTATTATTTCTACTTTGAAGTCTTCATTGCGTTTTAACAAACAGAGCTATAAATTTCAGTGCTTTTTGCTTCTCAGCTCATTTTTTTGGCCAAAATATGTTCAACATCTGAGGGAAATATTAGAATAATCAGTCAAATGTGCATTTAGGTCACAAACGTGACCAGAAACAAGATTTTGGGAGTGCCAGGGGAAAACAGCTTATGAAAAAAAACTGCCTCATAATATGACTTATACACAATCATTGCTTTACTTTAGCAAATGTTTGACCAATGTTACATTATAATGCACAAACTAAACAAAGACACAGTTCACCACTATTTTTATCAGTGCAAATAGTAGACTATTATTCTAAAAAGACTAGCAAGGGTCATGAATAAAGCAACATGACAGCTGATACTGTGGGCCATATGTAACAAACCAGTCGGAGAATGTGCCGCTCATAACAATCAGCTGCTGCACAAACATGAGGAGGAGCTCACAGGCTGTGTCTGACTGGAGAGGTATGAGCTAGATATTGCAGCAGTCCAGACAGATCGAAAAAATGTCTATAACTTATGGAATTATAAAATCTGGGAGATTATAGGTCATCATGACAACGTTTACAATCAGAACCTGACAAGACTGCTTTATGCGTGATACGCTTATTGACAAAAGCTTCCATGTAACGTCGGCTTGCGTTGAAACGTGAAGGGAGTAAATTGGCCACATAGTCTGGAAATATGATGGGATCCACCAGACGGAGAGGGAGAAGGTGTACTTTGCTGAGCACGCTGCCTCTGGTCCTTTTTGATGTTGGTTGTGAAAGAATACCTCAGTATTTCTTCCAATTTGAGTTTGATTCAGCATGCTCTGTCAAAAGTCCTTTCCAACTACAGGGAACTCTTCCATCTTTTTTCTCATTATCTCAACAGTCAAAGCTGCTGAAATGTAGCACTGATCGCCATTTGATCAGTGAGAAGTGGCAGTTTTAGCAATAGGTAGGCAGAAAGTGATTAGCAGAGACTCTTAGCTGCTCATTAATTCCAGCTCCTTTACTGGGGACATTGAACAGCAGGATAGACACAGAAGAACAGTTTGAGTGTTTCTGTGTGCGTGCGTGTGATTGTGTGTGTGTGTTATATAGGCATGCCAGAAAGAACAAATTACACAGCAAATTAGGGAACTTTAGAATTTAATCCGTGACAACTGTGGCGCTTCCAAAGTCACTTTGTTGTCAATTAAATGGTGCACCAAATAGCTAATTAGTTAGCAATCAG
The DNA here is from genome assembly GCA_900303265.1 of Brotula barbata. NCBI lineage: Eukaryota > Metazoa > Chordata > Actinopteri > Ophidiiformes > Ophidiidae > Brotula > Brotula barbata. The sequence goes on along the minus strand of OMNV01015934.1, from coordinate 38,387 downwards.
TGTCTGTGTCCATTGTTTGTGTGTGTGTGTGTGTGTGTGTGGGTGGGTGGGTGTGTGTGTGTGTGAGCTGCACACAGATACTATAAATCAAAGCTGAGTCATAGTTGGATTGTGTCATCCTTTGATATGTGATACACGTATGCATCTCTGCCAAATACATTTAAGTCATTTTATTATATTTTTACTTCTTTATCAGAAAATTGAATTTATTGCAACCAATTAATGTGTTCTCATGAGACACTGACACTCATTTCCTAAAACAACTTCATTATACAGGACAGCTATATGCTATATAACCACAGCCTTGTGATCCTACACTGATTAAGTGACTTTTTGAACAATTCCAACATGGCACAGAGCAGACTGGGGATGTATAAACATGCTTTGAAGTAGAATCGCCTCCATTCTTGTATTCACAACCTATTGTCCGCAATCAATGAGACCTCTAAACTTGTTCAGTCAATAGAACTTTTATACTTAATTTATTAGCTTAGCAGTAGGCTCCTTTTGTACACCATGTAGCAGCTTTTCCGTATCCTTCCAGTTACATAACAAAAATGCATGCTGCATATCATAACTTCCCATAGCCTCTCAGTCAATACTTGCACTTTGGCCCCAATCAGACTCATACCTTATATTTATGCTCCAACTTAAAAAAACAAAACAAAAAACAATATCAATGACATTAGGACAAAAGGACATATTTTAGCCAAAAATGATAAAAAAAATGATAACATTTTGTGAAACTGCCAGTGTCACGTTTAAGCCTCTAACTTCAGCTCTCACACATCTCCATCCCCTTCCTCCTCTCCCTGCATGTTTTCTCTCATCCCTCATATATATCATGTCTCTCTGCAGCCCTCCCTTCATTCATACTTCATCTTTGCTGTCGTCCAAACGACCCCAAGGGCCAATGGATTCTGGCCCTGACCCAAGAGCCACACACAGGTCAGAAAAAAATACAAGCTGGAAGATTGCGTTAGACCTGCATCCCACACTGCTCCCCCTCCCCTCACCCACCTCTCTCTCGCTTTCTCTTTGGTCATTATTACTGTCGTGATCCCTAAAAACGGAGAGAGAGCGAGAGAGAGGGAGAGAAAAAGAGGGAGAGGGAGAGAGACAGAGAGACCCGGGGGACGAGATCACCCACACACTGCCTTCCATCTTTCTGTCTGTCACTCATTTACTCACAGATATACAAATACTCTACTATACTTTTCCCTTTCTCACTCTTTCTCTCTCCCTCGCTCGTCCTCACTCTCTCTCTTTATTTAAACACTTTCTTAGAGATATATGTCCCCATTTACTATATGGAAAAAATACATACGTACATGAATATACACTGCCACACGTCTCCCAAACAATCTCATTTTCTTACCCCTGGGTACAGTTTGCGTGACAGGGGTGACACTCGTTGTTGGACTTGGCATATTTGAAGATGAAACTGTTGGCCCCCTGCACACCGTCAGGACATTTCTCCACGCAGTTGGGCCCGTCTTTGAAGTGGCGACATTTTACGCATTGGTCTGGGCCCTGGGAGCAGAGCAGGACACGTTGGTGGAAGATGAGAGGTAGAGGGAGGAAAGCAGGAAGTGAACAAGGGAAGGACGAGTGACAGGGACGGGGTATGAGAGAAGGTGGTATGAGAGGAAAGAGAAGAAGAATGAAAAAGAAGGAACGGAGGCAGGAAGCAAAATGAAAGGAGAGAAAGAATTGAACAGAATGAAATTCAAACCTGGCAAATCATGTCGATTTGCCGCTTTCTACGACAGCTACTGTAGCTGGCAGAACCCACACGGAATCCATTCAGTGATTTATAATGTGTCCGACAAAATTGCCTGGAGCGTATTCCGCAGCACCCCTCTTAAAATTGGCAAACTGCATACGGAATCAGGTCATGTCAAAGAACAGTGCATGGGATGTGATGGAGGAGTTGACAAGCGGTAACCGAGCATGAACTCAACTGCACCAGTATCATGAATAAGTAAGATGGATAGCGGTGTGTGTATGAGCGTGCGTGCAGTGCACGTGTGTGCCGGCGTGATGAGCAGGAAACGAGCTATTTGCACTGCACATGTTTGTTTACACTTGTGTCCGAAGGAATGAAGGTGTCACAGTGCAAGGGCAGGTATGTTTGTCAGTTTGTGTGTGTGTGCGCTTTGTGTACGTGTTGCTGTGTTTTGACACCATGCTGTAATACTAACGATAGGCACAGTGACCTGATGGACAACTTCTCACAGTTTGACACATTTAGACACGCCATCAATAAACATTGTGCTGGGGTGTGTGCATGTATTTGCGTGTTAGAGAGACTGTGGATGATTGACTCTGGTGTTATTTACTACTGAACTGTGACCAGCATCACAAACTCTAGAGCCTCTGTGCATCTTAAGCGTGTGTGTGTGTGCGTGGGTCTCTCAGGAATCAGTCATGAAAGGTTACACAAACAACTACTAGATTCCAAAAATAGGTCACGGAATTTACCAAGTCATACACTTTCCACTATTGTAACAACATAATTCATGTCCCTCTCCATGGTAATGTGTGTGTATTTCAAGCAAAATTCTAACTGTTTGGAGAACTAAGAAGTGGTGAGATCCCAAACTCACGAAAAGTGACTTCACGGGAAGGTTGGATGCTAATCTCATTTTGCTTTTTGACTGTGTGTACACGCGAATGTGCTTGCCAAAAGCATACCTCCTAAAGTGGCCGCAGTAGTTCATCATTCCTCCCATTAACCTGCTGTCCACCTTTGCAAACACAGCACTTATATCCTCTAAAAAATACTGAAAATACATTGGAAATCCGCTCCAGCGTACATAAGATACAACTCTATCTCTCACAGATAAATGAGCAGGATTGTTTCAAAAGAACAGTGGAACCTGTAGCTCTAGAAAGTGCTGTTCAGGGTGGGTGAGGTGGTTTAAGAGCAAGTTGGAGAGCCTTACCTGGCCGAGACAGGTCATGGTGTTACCATCCATCTTCTCACATTGGCTATCACACTCCAGACACACAGATCCATTGGCAAACTCACGCACTTCCCTGATAGCAACAGAGAGATCAAAATAGAGATGATGCATTATAGATTTGAGAGCATAGCTGCATATAAATACATAAGAGGGATTTTTGTGTGTTTCATGCATATGAGCACATACTTTGCATAGCAGCCTTTCGATATGTACACAACCTTTGATGCACCATCATAAAATCAAGGTTAAACCTTAATTTGCTCGTGTGCATCTCCATGTTTCTTCCTTGTGAGTCTTGGGCTGCCTGTGTGTGCCCTTTGGTACAGGGCCACGCAGGGCAGCGAGCTGCCTAAGACTATTTGTTCAAGTTAAAGGCTTAGTACGGTCAATATGCTAACACAGAAAATCCATGAATAATGAATGGATTTTTAAATTATGGGCAAACATGCAGAAATGCATGGAGGGAAAAGGGCAGCATAAAAAGGGGGGCAGAGAGTCCAGGAAGAGGGCAGAGAGAGAACTTTGATTTGGGGAGATAAGAGAGGGGGTGTGTGGAAGGGTAAGAAACACAAGCGAAGAAAGGAGAGGGAACAAATTTGCTTTTCATTCTGTTATCAAACCAAAGAACATGTGCAGGTGTAACTGGTGGAAAGTCAAGAGAGTCCATCTGACTTTTAACCCTCCAGAGTCTAAAGCAATGTTTGACTTTACAAGATATTAGACAGGATGACAAATTTAGGCAAATGAAACTCAACAAACAAGATGGGTTTTCATTTTCCCGGTTTATGACTGAAGAACTCAATCAGATAAGGATGACGATTTGATCAATATTTCTCTTGGTTTTCTTAGAACTTGACGCTATTGTTTCAAACTTTTTTAGTATAGGAAAATTTACTTGAATTAATATTTTTTTAAAAATTGAAAAGAACTAAGGTAAAAGAAAGAAAGAAATCTAAAATCAATATCATATTTTGATTTTAGAGAGATCATAATATATCTTTCTTGAATTTCCCCCTCACTACTTTTCATGCTTTTCAATTTTTTTTAGGACCAATCATTTTACAGTGTAGCATATTAGCTGGTAAATACAAGGCAAAGCTAAAAATGACTCCCGACTTCAGAGGGTAAATATACTCGGCAGGAACGTGTGTGTATTCATGATGATCTTGTTTTCCCATATAGAAATGGCGCTAAACAAAAGAGCTCAATATTACATTTATACACTGTAATTACACAGTGCTGACAGCCATACAATAAAATCCAACCCCATCAATAAATGTCTTCCGTTTGTGTCCAAATGAGCACATTAGCTTCATTTTTGAAGTGCGGCGTCTCCGGTGAGCGGAGGCTGGCTGCAGTCAATAACACTCGTTGCCGTTCAAAACACTTTTCACATCAGAGAGATCGATCAGCTGATGTGGAGGACAAAAAAACAACAGAGGAGGAGGAGCAGAATTCATCCAACTAGAAACGAGGCTTTTGTCAGAGTGCAGGAACAGTGACTCGTGAACATGTGACTGGTGATTAAAAAAAATCTTTCCATCATTGCGGCACTAAAAGCTGTGAAAAAGAGACATCGTGACACTCCCAAGTTCAGTTTTGTCACATTGAAGTGTAATAAAAGTGAGAACGGAAATCCCACAATTCCTCCTCTCAGCCTCTAACATCGGTGCATTATTCAAAGTCGTAATGATTTGCCGTGTTCGGAGCGGTTTCTGCTCAAATATCCAAACACATTACAGGGTGTCCTTTTATTAATAACATTTTCTGTGGGCTCTAAGGAAAACCCCGTTGCTCTCTTTATATTTCCTCCTCATCTTTCTTTCCCTTGTTCCAAAATGAATTAGATTTCGCTTCAGAGAGCTCTGTCCAGGGGAATCCTTCAGCAAAAGGCTTGAGCAGTGCAGACATATCTCTTTTGTTGAAGGAGTAAAATAAAAAATAGAGGAGAATGGGTGGGATACAAAGACCTCAGAAGCAGTGTTCCCAGGGGTCATTTCCTTTCAGTCAAAGCCGTTCCTCCTGATTGGCCCCCTTCACGGCTGGGAGTGTGCACCCAGGCCCCAGTGGGGAACGGCCTGATGGGGGATTAGCCCTGTTTTAGCAAGAATTTAAGCGGCACCGTGGCTACCATTCAGACCTCCAAACCTCCAATGAGCCGGAGCAAGGCCAACCCACAAGAGCAACTTTTTTAATTAAACACTTTCAACGCATCTCTAATCCGATTCCTTCTCTTCCAACCCCAATGGACGCCATCTCTGATGCTTTTCTTCTCCCCTTCTTCTCTCTCATTTTCTCTTCCTTTGTTTTATTCAACAGACGTATAAACTGAGGGGAATTAATCTTACTCATTAAGAAGGGAGAATCAGAAAAAAGTTGAGAGGAGGAATTTTAAGGTTTAACATTATCAACCTGAAACCATATTTAATGAGCCAACGCTAAATCTACAGAGCTACATGGGAAGATCTAGATTTGACAAATCCGCAAACAAAGCTGATATGTAAATAAATTATTAAGTTAAGTTTCACATACCAAACCCCTGGACGATGGGAAAGGTTCATTGTTATGAAGGCAATGGCTATAAGAGGCAAGCATGTGGAAAGATGCTGTTTAAGCTGTCCACAGTGGTTGGAAATTGGCAGCTGTACAAATAATATTACTAAAATAAATATATTATGCAAATGACAAACTCTGCATTTACTTTGACACAGTTAAACAGAGTCGATGAGACACTCAGTATCAAAATCTATGCTAAATCCTAAAAGGTCAAACATTTGTTGCACTCATTGACAATCGACTGACTTTTTCATATTTTTACTTAAAATGATACTCCTGTGATTTTACAGAAAATTTGCAACAAAACAAGATCAGTGAAAGTGGAGTTTTTTTTCTCTTTTTTTGGTAAGTTGGAGCATATCTGGTGATATTTGGCATTAACTTACCAGGGGTCTCATCTATGACCGTTGCGTACGCACAAAACGGGGCTTGAAAGTTGCGCATGCCACTTCCCCACACAAATGTTGTGATCTATAAAAACGAACTTGACGGGAGAATGTGCACACCTGTACGTAAACTCACCTTATAAAACATTTGTAAAACTCACGGTTTTATGAATAGATTATTTTTTGCCTTTAACCATTTTTGTTTTTTGTGCGCACGTTTATTTTTTGTCTGAATCCTATGCACTCTTTTATAAATGAGACCACTGGTCTGTGTGTCTGTGACTGCACCTTTCTGGAACCCCCAAACTATTTCTTCAACAGTATCAAAACAGAAGTTGTTCATGAAACAACAAAAGCTGAAAGTATCCCACACGTCTACATGAAGCCTTGTATATTAAATTTTCTCTGCATATTATTTTTCATTACAACACCTGACACATAGGCACATTCTCTCAGTGAGGTGTTGGTAGATTACCAGGTATCATGGTATGTATGCCCAATGTTTCTTTTTGTGTCTGTGTATACACAAAATAAACAAATCAAACTGAACTAATTCGGCACGCTACTGGTCTCCTCGGACCTTGCTATGTAATCGTCAAAAAGGCTCCAACTTACGAAGAAAACTGTCATTGACCTAGCTTGGATATATATTATTACAGAGGATCATTGAGTTTTTTAAAACCACCAAAGTATCACTTTAGAATGATGTGCTGTAGCAGTCAGCATTTCAAACTTTCCAAAGTAGACCCCTTCATGACAAAGATAACATAAAAAAACGTTCAAAATGTAGTTTTGTAACTGATGAATAATTTGGTACTTTTATATCTTGTGACAATGTCAAGCTACATTGAGGCATAGTTAAGAGCTATGCTAAAAGCCTCTAAACTCTTGTGAGGATTCCATTCTGCACAACCACGACCTCACTGCACAGCCTCCTGCTGGCTTCCATTACATGAGGAAGAGGTGAGGCGTGGTTAGGATATGCTTGAGTATTCTTCGTGTAAATGGGATTATTCATTTTGATGTTTTAGTTTATCTCATCTTAGACTGACTGCAGACAATCAGCCAGGCTGCTACATGGTTAGTTACCGTGCACTACACTTGTACTTACAGTACAGTGAACAACAAACCTCTGCATCTCTCCACCATGCACCTTTCGTTCACTCATGTTCTTCAAAGCATTCACAGTGAGCTGTTTCCACGGCAACTTCAAAGGTTCCCTCCCATAAGCAGTGCCGGGAAAGGACCGGCAACAAGTCGTCATGACCGAGGGTCGCTCGCTCCCACAAACTCTCTTTTGCGCATGCACACACTCCGTCTTTCCCTCTCTGGGGGAATTCAACATTTTGACATGGCTGCTCGCAAGAAAATCACATTTATCTGGTTGGAGATGATGTAGGCTTATTTTCAACATGCTTTCAGCTGCTGTGCTGCTCTTGAATGAATGAGGAAATGTCGTGCATCACAAGAGGCTGGAATCTACAACTACAAAGACGTGCTTCTCCCCAAGTGAATCCACAGTGATCTTTTTGATGTTCCTGTTGGCAGCACAAAGCAATGACGTGAATGCAATTATCTCCATTGAAAGCCGATCATTGTTGGGCAGTGAGAAAAACTCCAACGGTCTTTGTCGCAAATGTCCGTCATTTCCCAGTCCAATGCAGTAAACACTATCTTTGCAAACGGTTACATTAGTGATAGCCCGGCACAAGATGTTCACACTGATTTTGGACAATGCATCTAAAAAGTCATCAACGGGTTGAAAATTCCATCTCATTACATTCATGCCAGATGCCAATTAGATTCCCTTCCTCCAGAACCCTTGAGGATATTCTCACTTGATGCTCTGTATCAAAGAAGTTTAGATTGATTTTTTCCACCCATGCTTGTCATGCGTTGCTGTTTGCAATGAATGTAGTCCCTGGAAGCTGGGTTAAGCCCACCTTTAGGAGAATTGGGATTTTGGTGGTCATTGTTACAGATTCCAAGGCAAAACAAACACAACACTGAGGGAACTTGTACTTAGTGGACAGAGCGCTCACCCATCAAAGAGATTGCAGGACTCGACGCAAGTGCGACCCCTTCTGAAATATCGGCACGAGAGACACTGGTTGGGTCCTGGGCCCCAGCAGCCATCGTCCGAACACATCTGGTCACACACCATACGCTGTTGCACTAAAACAGGAGAGAGAGTGAAAAAAGAGGACACAATACGACAAACTCACACACACACACGCTCAAAGGCATTTACATATAAAGAAACACAATAGCCTGGGAATACAAACTCACACAGTGAATTTGATTCTGGCGCACTCAGTAACATAATCTGCTCATGGTAAACAAGAAGGAAGTGGAAATGATCTGATTACGATACATTATGAGTAAAACTACCTTAAAGTGTGAGTGCATCTGCGTGGTCTTGCTTGCGTGTGTACAAGAATACAGATGAATTTCATTGGCAATTCTCACACACGCAACCACAAGCCTGAGCCCTTTTCCAGAGGAAACACAACAATCAATGGCGTTCTTGGAGGCCGGCTTGTTACTCTGGCCGATGAGTGACACTCACATTCCCAGTAGTGTCACTCAGTAGGGGCCAACCCTTTGTCAACATGCAAACGGTCGATGGTGGACAGGGAGGTTGAGCCTAATGAAGAGGCCTTTGTAAGGCCCCGCCAATCAATCTCTAACACACACAAACACACCGCTCATTAACTGGCTAATGATACCAACCGCAGTTTGGCAGGGCAAAGGAAAACTACAGTGTCCCACGTCTGTTTCTTTCGTTTCTCATTATATTTCAATTAAATGCTATTGTAACTAAATAAACAACCAAACAATTGATTATTTTAAACTTACTGATGGATGACATCAGTACTAGCAAATATCTGTTTCCTCTACGCACACAGACGATTCATCATTCCTTCCAGTTCCCTATCGCTGACAATGAGCTACTTGCACCCTGGTGCATGACACATAAAGCCCTTTGTTAGCAGGAAGCTGAATCAGGATTTTGTTGCCTAGGAAACGAGTCCATACCTGTTTATGCTGAGTGGTGGTTGAATATGCTGAGATGCAAGGAATAGGAGTTTGGAATTAATTGGAGTACCCTGAATAGAGAGTTCTATAAGCATTTTAATTTGATACCTTTAATTTGATTTCAGAGTGTAACGTAACATTTTCCTTCTTTGAAAGTTATCACAACCCCTCTTATAAAGGCCCAAAAGCACATGTTATTCTATCTCCTTCCCCTTAACTATGACCAATGCTTCTTTGATCCTCTCTTTGGATCTTAATGGCTGTTTACTTCTTCCATCAAGGAGGTTAAGTTTTTGCCTCAGTTTGTATTTGTGTGTGTGTGTGTGTGTGCGTGTGTGTGTGTGTGTGTGTGTGTGTGTGTGTTTTAGCCACAACAGGTGATTAAGGTTTGAGAGATGTGATGTGGGTCAGGGAATGTTATGGTCGATTTGGAGACTGATCTCAATCATACTTGAAGTTATTACTTTTTTGTTTCAATATTTTCGGTCATTTTATCATTTAGACAACCATTCGGAGGGCTTGTCACTTTTTTAGACTAGATTACCAGGATGCTATAGCCACCCTTCAAACCAAAACACTGCTACCTTTGGATTTGGACTGCTATGATCTGGATCTGGTGGTCATAAATGGCCTTTGTGATCAGAGCTATTTTGATCCAGGCTTCGCTGGGTGTCTTTGGAGCTACCAATAAGATACTAACCACCATCTATCTATCTATCTATCTATCTATCTATCTATCTATCTATCTATCTATCTATCTATCTATCTATCTATCTATCTATCTATCTATCTATCTATCTATCTATCTAGCTGTCTACTTATTTACTCATTTATTGTTGTTTTCCCTTTAAATGGTGCTTAGCACAGGTTGACTTTTCTATGCGTTATTAAATAACTGTGTGTGGCAATATTTTCAATGTTGAGTGAAGTGAAATTTCATTTGTTTCTGGCAAATCCGCTGATAATCAACACCCAACAATGCAGCACTATGTTGCTTTTGGATTCTTTTCAGCCATTACTTTGGTTTTTCAGTCTGCGTGTTTGTTTTAACTACACTCATTGATAAAAAGACAAAAATCAAGTCAACAAACAAGATAAACTGAGTGTGCGCTACCTGCCTTATAAATCCAAAGAAAAAATGCGATGCCTATTGTTGCTCTATGTCTGCTGGATGAGTCAGACTGTAAGTTGTTTGCACACACACTAGCTGTAACAACTTGATGATAGCCATAACTACTTTACTACTTTACGATGTAAATAAGGACAGGAAAAAATACAAAACAAAGAATTATCATAATCTGAAGGGTTATTTGGGCATTGTTTCCAAAAGTGCCTTCTGGGGGTTTTCTCTACCAAGTCATAAATCACATTTAAACACAATAATGTCTTCATTTAAAATCCCTCCTACAATCACTCACTGCATTCTTTGGGATCTCGGTTGTTGCGGATGAGAACTTTTTGGCTCGGTGTCCTGAACAGGGACGTCCAGTTGAGAGTGTTGTAGAAACATAGACGGCTGTTATTGAAGATGTAGACATTGCCAGCGCTGATCTCATCCAGCGACTGGAACTGGAGTGAGGAGATCCAGCGCTGCTTCAGGATCAGCAGTGAAATGCCACTTCCACTGCAGACGGGAAGAGAGAGAGGGACAGGAGGGGGAAAGGGAAGGAGAAATGAGCACAGAATAAAAAGAAAACAGAGAGGAGGGAAATGTGACTGAGGTACCCGTTCAATACTGGCGCTCAGGAAAACAAGGCCCTGTCCCTCAGATCTGGCACGTATAGACAAAAGCAGATTCTGTGATCATGATGGCACTAATCAAAGCACCATGATGGCGAGGTTCCAAAGAACCTCTGCACAGAGCAAAGCAAGCAAGAGGCTAATTAGCTCCCACTGTAAGCATTCGAACACAGGAAACCATGGGAGATAGATGGAGGAAGACAGAGACAGAGGGACAGGACCATCTGAGCAAAGACAAGTGACTGGAAGCCAGACCACAACTTTTACCTTTACAATCAGTATGTACCACTTCCTGCTTACTACTACTACTACTATTACTACTACTACTAATAATAATAATAACAATAATAATAACAATAACAATTGTAACTGGTTGTTTGTGGTGTGTGTGGCTCTCCTTTGAGTCACATATCAAATACATCCGCTGAACTTTCCACATTTCCAGAATGGGTCAGTGTCTTACTAAGCAGAGCACTGACACTCCCGTCCGCATCTTGGTTGCATCCTGAATTGATGACTGTAACACTGTCCTCTCTGGCATCCCTAGTAAATTTCTCCACAGACTACAAATCATTCAGACCCATGCTGCACCCACACCAGTGACCACGTCGCCCCTCCGCTCCATTGGTTCCCCTTGCAATACTGGATCAACGTCAAAATCCTCACACTCACCTTTAAAGAGCTACCCCCCTCACACCCCTCTGACCTCCTTCGGGCCTAAACTCCACCCCCATCAGTTACTTTCTTCACTATTCTACCCCCATGCTTTAGCATCGTGGTGCTAGCACTTTTAGCTGGATAGTTGCTAGGCGCTGAAAGTTCCTCCCACCTTCACACATCAAAACACACTCTGTGTTAGTGTTATAATTGTTACTTTCTTTTCTTTTCACATTCATGTTTCTTCTTTTGTCATGCTTTTGATGCATTTGTTATGATATTTAAATTGTTATATTATTAATTTATCTTGACTTTGTGGTATTTGTTTGTATTGTAAGTTGAGTGCCTTGAGAGGCATACATTGATGTATACATATGTTGTGCTGTATTATATGTTCGTTTATTGCATCACGGACTGTTACAACTGCTGACGTCTGGCAGACGATACCGCAGCCTTGAGGCCCGAACTTACCGGGCTGAGGGACAGCTTTTGTCACCAGACCCTAAACACCACACACACACACACACATTCACACACACACCAGCACCCGACACTTTATATTTATTATTAAGTTGAACATATCTGCTCCTTAACAAATTACAAGCACAACACAACAGAAAGCACACAAACACATACACATTCACAGTCACTCACACACCAACAGGGAGTCCTTCACAACAACCCCATGAAACTGGACACGACTCCCATCACCAGTATTACTACCTGTTACTACTGTCATTACGATCAGCAGAACACTCACACTCACACATAACCCTTACAGAGATGTTCAATATTACTGTGAAGATGTGAATATTATAGCTAAGCTCTTTGATACGATGTGCAATATTACTGTAAATTTGTGCCATATTACCAGCCCACCACGCCACTACCAGTATTTACCAGCCCCCCATCACTTGCATGTTACTATTGGTTGCTGTTTGCTACTTGTCGTTTATTTTCTCACTACCAACGTACAAAACACTGTCAAGGACAAAATGTGACACAAGAATTTTCTTCTCCGTATACTTGTATAATGAGATGTAACAAATAAACTCATGAATCTTTTGTATTATTACTATAAAATTCCACAAAATAAAAATATGTCTACCAGGGACTTGTGGAACGCATCACACGTTGCTCAAAAGAATCACATGGCTAAAGGTAACGACAAATACCTGTAAAGTGATCTGCCGCCGATGCTTGCCAGGTTGGAAAAAACACCTAGATCTGTCATGTTCTCGGGCCAGGACTGGATATTGAGGTAACCTAAACGAAGGTGGAAACCAGATGACAGGACATATATAAATGAACAAACTTGACTAAGTTTTACACATTTCCATGAGAAATGTTGACAATAAGAACAAAGGAAAGAGAACACCATGTGTTGGGACTATTTGATAAAGGAAAAACTCAAATCACGAACAGGAAATTACTATTTCTGGTTCCGAATGAAAATGCGCTGCAGTCTCTCATCATGGAGCTTCAGCGCCATTGTGGACCCATTATATACAATATACCCTAATTAAAAGAATGGATTTAATACTCAGCATAATTTTTCTGGTTGCACTTGCCTTTAATGACAGATTATATCAAATCAGCATGTGTGGAAATGACATTAAAGGAGCAGAGAAGGAAATGGCTGCAATAGAATGGCCATTGCTCTTTCTTATTGCCTGGGTTTTCATTATGAAAATGCAGTTTCACTCCATTAGCTGTTTGGCTTAACTGCAAGTTGCAGTTTAATATGACAAAAGGGTTTGTATACTCGGTATTGCTCATCCCTTAAGGCCTTTAATAGCTAATGAATACACACGTAGCATTACAATCACACACACACACTCTCGCCCACACACACACAACTGCATGTACTGGAATCGTGGACATATACACGTGCAAAATGCAAGTACTGTACACACATTCTGCATCTCTCGGTTTCCCCTTCTCCTCTTAAACATTGCGTAATACACAAACACGCATACCCGTGCACAAACACGCACGCGTACAAAAACATAAAGCGTCTAATAATGTTGTTTCCTTTGTTCAGTTTTTCCAAGGTGACTCCATTGAGACTCTCTCACCTGTGATCTCTTTGACTGTGCGGAACACATTGAGACGCTCAGGGTCCAAAGGTCCGATACCATGATACATGTCCCTGAATAACATAAAAAATAACAATCATAGGAAAATTAAGACATATTGCTGCAATGTGTATCGCTGCCTTCGCCATAAAACCTGAAGCCATACTTTTATAAATATGACATATAAACAGAGAGCTGCTATCCTACACGGTCACGCGTAAGATAAAAAATATAGAGGTGATGCACAACACGATGAAATAAAGTTTGTTATGTGTTCTAAAGTAGAACTGTCCTGCGCTATAATGACTGTAAGATATTTTTTCTTTCCCTTACATCCCCCCCTGCAGGTAAATCTCTGCAACATTCTCTCCACTACTGAAACGTTACATATACAAAGGTTTCAAGTTAGAATGATATCGGAAAATATTAGAGGCTACAGTGAACCTACTTGTCTCTTATCACTTCATGCAGAGTAGTTTTTTGAAGGCTTTTAAGCATTCAGCACAAGGATCCATGAGGGTCCATTCAAAGGCCTATGGACTTGATAAGAGAACGTCAAATATCTAAAGAATGCTCAAACTTCAACACAATGATAGATCAGATGTAAATGAGCTGAAAAAACATGAAACCTTGAAAAATTGCTGCTACATAACTTAAGTTATCCCAGCATTCCATCTTTGGTTAAGAAAAGCTCCCTGGTCAATCTACATGCAGTCACAGTGCAGACCAAGACAAGTGAAAAATGTTGAATTTATCTTGAACAAATAAATATTGCCGACCAAATTTCAAGCTGTCACTGCCACTTACTTATTTCAACCTGTCACTTACCCTTTAATGCCAGTTATAAGGAAGATGAGGTTGCCGTTGATTTTGGTGCAGTTGACAAATTTATCAATGTTGCTGGCGTCCACCGTTTGAGCTGTCTGCAGGCTGCCCGTGCCGATGCCATCGCATACTGGAACACACAATTAAATCATCGCAAGTCATAATGAAATTTGCATTGCATGAAGTATTAGCACGTTATCTCCATCCAGCCTTTGTAATCTTAAAATAAATATCCCTGTGTTCCTCCTCCGGTGCATTGGCGAGGCCAAGGCTGCTGCTCTGTTCATTGAAATTCTTTTGATGACTCAGGAAAGTAGGGGCCAAGCCACAGTCAATTCCTCCTTCTAATGAATTCTTTACGTCCGCATTAATTACACTTGCGGGCTACTGTGAGAATTTCAGACAGAGGCG
>OMNV01015934.1:0-23706 GCA_900303265.1 Brotula barbata | reverse complement strand
GGGGGGGATGATGAATACGGCTGGCATTAAGTGGTGCAACCACTTTTTGATAGTGATTTATACCAGCCAATTCCATATCTGAAATGTTAATTTGTTATCATTTCCCACAGTTCCTTGGGTTATCCCTCATTAACCCCTCCCCCTTGCGTTACGATGTAATCAAGAGATTAGCCAATCAATGCGCGCCACTGCCAATACAGAGTCTGAAGAAGAGCAGCATTGTCTTCACTCTAAAGGAAAGGGCAGATCAACAACAAGATACAGCACCTAATCCTCTCTACTACACTCAGAAAATACGGTGTGTGTGACTTACATGTTGGCCATTCAGCCGACACACAGTGTGAAACAAAATCACAGAACAGGTAAAATAGAAATGTTTTGTATTTTTCTTTACAAATGTTTTGCACTTTTGCACTATATAGGAGATCAAATGTTTGACCTTTAATTTACAGCATGTCGACATTCGACAGAACAGTTTTTTTCCTTGCCCTTCTGCGCATAAATTTCTTGGTGGAAAACAAGGAAAATCTGATCATGCAAAAAATCCCACGAAACAGTAAAAATATACACTAATTTAAAGAATTGACATGCTTGAGTGGAAATGACTTCCTTAAACGCACTGTGACTGAGACGCTAAAGTGGACAACGTCTCTCATCAATACCGACCGGCAATAAGAGCAAAGGGTCAACTGTGAGTGACCAATAGTTTACCTTTGGGGCAGATATCAGTACAGGGGATGCACATTTTGATGCGGTTCTCCTCCACCTCCATCTTGTTGCTGGGACAGGCTCTCACGCAGGAGCTGTGGTCGACCACAAAGTTATCTAGCAGAGATTGGAGATGAGAGCAATGAAAACATCAGAGACTGATACCATGATTGAACCATTTAAATCATGAATGAAAGTAAAAGGATTTCATTTTCTCCCATTTTCACTACAAGGAGTTTGGAGAAACCGCCAATCTGAAAGAAATTAATTGCCTTTTAATCACATTTGTTTAATGATCTAAACTAATGGTCTCGGGCTATACTGCGCGGAAAAAGCAATGAATCAAATTAGCGTTTGAGACTTGCGCTGCATGTTTTCATGAATTACCTGTGCACTCTGACTCTGGAACCGAGACTAAAGACCTGAGATTTGCCAGTAGCCGTAACAAATGGAGCAGCAACTAGTTGATTGAGATACGCAAGTTATCTGCTTGAGTAATTTATTCTTACAATTACTGCCTGGAGTCCCATTTCAAACACACACACACACGCTTTTGAACTGCGTACCGGTGCGTGGACTATAGCAGTTTATTGTAAGCATTATACGGAGCATCTGTGCACTTTCACGGCATTGTTTGGGTGTGGATGCTACATCCTTTGTGCTTTGTGCAGCGGACTTACGTGGACATTTCTTGACGCAGAAGGCCCCATAGGTGTACTTGGCCCTGGGGTTGTGCTCAAGCTGAAAAGATGTGGGGTTGTACACAAAGGGCTGAGGACATTGGGTCACACACGCTCCGCTGTCATTGAAATTGGTGCAGGCCTGCAGACGGCACACAAACACAGTCAGCCGAGACAGAAGACACCAGTCAGAGGCCCCCGTGGGGGATATATGGAGCGGGCCGTTGTAATTTTCTCACATAAGTCACAGTGAGTGAGTGAGTGAGTATTACAGCAGCATTTCATTTTAACTTCCGATCGCGAAATGCGAATCATGCAGCTGTCCCTTGTCTCTTTGAACAGCAAATGGGAGAAAAATTGAAGCCATTGATCCACGGCCGTGATGTAAATGGTGAAATGTTTTCCCATAAACCTCTTAAGTGTTTTGTCGCCTGCGTCCACGGGCTAAAACAGCAGTAATTGAATTGGACGAGCCGTTCTTTGAATTACAACTACAATATCGTCTCTGCGAGGGTGAGCGCGGGTGCGACGTGCAGAAGTTTGCCAAACAGGAGGACGTTAAGGTGATAAAAGGCGTATTAATTGGAACACTGAATCACCAATTTGTTCTGTGAAAAGCGGCGATGCCGTAGAATTTTATTGCCCTGTAAAATGACAAATAATTTATCAGGCCGGTAGACAAAGTGGATCATCTTTTCCTGGGACGGCAAACAAACAGATGTTACAGAGAAATGCAGTCACGGAGGGTGGTGTGGGGAACAGGGTTAAGACACGTATGTCTTGTGAGTGTGTGCACACTAACGTACAAAGCAATCCGTGTCCTTGGGGCCCGAGCAGCCGCCAGCGCATTCTCGATGGCAGCAGTCGCTGACGTAAGGCCCGAAGCACCGACCGTCACACTGCTCTGCACACACCGTCTTTGTCACTGGCCGGGAAATTAAAAGAATTTTAAAGGTCTGACACACACACAAGAACACACAGAAACCCATCACACAGATTTGCACTCATAAAAACCTTCCTGTCGCACGCTGTCTGATATGGAATTCAAGCGGTGCCAAATCGGTCTTAGACTTATGGGTTGTACAAATGGGCCCGCGACAGAGGGTCTTTGGCTGGAATTCCTAAACAGACTTTGCAGAGCGAGAGAAACACTCCTCCTTCCATCAAATACTGCCGTCGAGCTGTCCTTGAAATAGGTTCTCCACCTCTAAGCGCTACAGCTTTTGCTCAGCGACGAGGGCCTGACAATGGCGGCCGCGCTTGCCAGATTTGAATGTCAAGCAGGACATTGCTGTTGTGTGCTGAACTTCTTTTCTCTCAGTAAAGACATTTTTTTGTTTATTTTGGCCTTCCAGACGTGCTTCTAATTTCCTGGAAGTCAAGGCAAGGCAGCATTATTTGTTCAGCACAATTTCAGACAAAGTGCTTAAAAGAATAAAATAAAAACGACAAGAGTTCAGAGATACAGACGAGAGGAAAGCCAGGGATTTATTTTCTTTTAAGAAACGGTACCTGTGCTTTGCTGAGTACATGTTATGCCAGCAAGGCAGCCATTAGATCAAACGTATACCAATACTCGTGCGAAAGAAGAAATTCCCACGTGTCATTGGTGCAGTCAGGAAAACACCAGCCAGCGAATCAACTGAAGCTTGAAGATGAAGCATTAAAAACTGCTGTGCTCACTGTCCACTGTGTTGGAGGACGTAATGATGCAGTAATGGATGGATGGATAAATAAATAGATGAGTAACATGGCTCTGTATTCTATTATTCAGTCTATAACACGGCAGAAGAAAACAAGAAATGTCTGTTGCAACTAATGGGGAATAATTATCATTGATTTGCGTTTTTTTTTTCTGAATACGGCATAGATTTCAGTATTGTCTTGAGGAGTGCCTCTTGTTGTGTGCTTTCAGCTTTAAGCTTATTAATCCTGGCATTGCCCTTGACCAAGACCCAGGATCTGGAGTTGGTCCTTTGACGCTAGTGTGTGTGTGTTTGCCTGTGCTTGTGAGTGCTGTTCCTCATAGTTAGATAGGGTTAAATGCAGAGAAATAATTTCCATAAGAGGATCAATAAAGTACGGTTTGTTCATTCTTTATTGTCTTGTGAACTCGCATGTGCGCGGCGCATCTGAATTCTCTTTGAACTACAGGAAAACACAGCGCAGTAATAGACTTGTTCTTAGACGTGGTTTGAGTTGGTCTAAACCGCAAACACTGCTGCCCCACGATAGCAAAACGCCAACATTTTGGTTGGCCACTCCTCATTTTAAGACCAACACAGATGGACCTAAGTGCTATTTGCTATTTACACAAAAGTATTGGGGGTACGATAGCAATGACATTTGTGCTGACACTTTGTGCCACCATTCGCCGAGCACAAGATATGGAGGTAGGAGTGTTCTCTGAGATATGAAATTTGGGGGATGAGGTAGTTTGAAGACATTTTGACACTCTCCTTCTAATCCTGGGTAATTAAAAAGGCTGTGATTGACATGAACGGCATCATATTTACACTCGACCACATGTCCTTTGAATATTACTTCAAGATTGAATTTGTCGGGGATGGTTGTTTCTACTATGCATATCCAGAAGGAAGGTAAACTTACCAAATGTAAGTCTGTGTCTTCTCCGATACAATTACAGTATAGGCATGCATATTAACTGCACAGTTTCACCATCACTTCTCTGAACAGAGTGCAGAGTCACAGAATTTATTCCCCTCAGCTAGTGAGATGGCTTGTGGAAGATCGTGTTGTACTGGCGACACCGGACACGGTAGCACTCCATGAATAATGCAGTGCTTGTGCATACTCACAGGTTTGGCACTGGTCCTCCTGATGTCCCCAGCAGCGACCGTTGCAAGAGCGATGACAGCGTCTGCCTGCAGAACACAGAGACACACCCAGGCTTTGTGCATCAGACAGCTCCTTGTCTAACGTTAGCCGAGCTTTGGCACAAACACACACACAGAGACACGCACTAAAAGCCTAATCACCCACTCGCAAACTTTCATGCTTTTGACAGCGACAGATCTCCCCCGCTTATTTGGTACTTATAACGGTACAACAAATGTCAACTGCGGTAACTTGTGGACCGGAGAGAACAGCAGCATTAAAAAATGGACTTCCCCTCCTACCATCAAGCGTCACACATGCAAAGTGGGACCTGACAGCATACTCATAACCTTCATCTGCCAGTGGCCCATCATCAAGACTTAATTCACTATGGGTTAATTACAGAGTAAGTGGAATAGTGCAGCAGATTGTCAGCCGGGCCCTTCAACCACTCCCACTGTGGGGTTATGTTAAATACTAAGTACGTCTTGGCAAAGGGACCTCCGATTTGGCAACCTCGACTCCCACCCGCTCGCTTGTCATTTTTTGGCCCACCTCCTCTGTTCTTTGTTGGTTTTTCCTCCTCCTCCGCCATCAGTGCAATCTAATCAACACTAAATTGTAGTGATTTGCACTGAAATTGTGTCTTCCAAAACCTTTATACTTGATAAATTCTGCCCCTCTGCTGAGGCCACAAGTTCCCCTCTCAGGCAGAGACATTTTGCGTGACTTTTTTCTAGTATTAGTCGAGCTGGCCGCCCCTATTATTCATCCTGATGTGCTTCGATATAGACCAGAGCTGTTCCAATTAATCGTTTTATAATTGACTTATTGCAAATACAAAAGAGGGCACCTCTCTAAACTATACGCTAACTCCTGCAGTCTGCACAAACATAGATGTACTGCAGACTCTGATTCTGTTTGGAAGCTTTATTCTCTGCGATGAGATAGCAATCAATGAACATATAACACATCTTCATCTTAAAGGGACAGTGGTCTCTCTACGTCTTTAATGGGAATATCATCAAATTGCCCAAATTATAATAGTTTGAGTACATTAGTTGGAATTATGAATTTCGCAGTATTTCTTCTCTCTCTTGTCTGTCTTACAGTAAGAAACAGACTTCTGTATTTCTTTGAATTTCCTGCAGACCAGGTGCTTGAGTAGTGCATTGCTGCCTACTACTGGCCTGGAGTAACATTACAATGAAATTATTTTATAATCCTGTGTCTCTCAGAAAAGTGTAAAACTATATTTGATGTTTTACTCTCTTGTCCTTGACATCTCTCTTTGATACACTAAGCATGTGTTTAACACTTTCTATTTCCCCACATGCAGTATATTTTCTATTGCCCCCTCTGTCATCAGACAACGCCCCAGCACTGACACTCAGGCAAAGATTCACCTCGTTCAAAATAATCACGAAATGAATCTTTTCATAACAATCATGCCCAAATGTACACTCTCCTGCTTCTGTGTCCCTGAAAATGATCAAGAAGCCAAATTGAAAAATGTGCAAAAAAGTTTGAGAAAGTATGTCCACCACCTCTTGTTATGTCTACACCTCGGGGACTGTAGAGACTATTTAAATAGAGGAGGGGCTACCACGGGAAGTGGGCAACTTTGAACCAGCTGTCAGCTTGACTGAGGTTTAAGAAAGCACAGCAGACAGTGGCTCCATGGGCCTTGCTTCATTGCTGCTTCCACACCACTACAAAGGAAAAGGTTCCATGGTTGATCTAACACCATGTGATATGGCTTCCAAATGGCTGCCAGGCAAACACAGTGAATAAAAGGAGATAGGGCATGACTTGTGCTGGCAAGGTGCATTTTTGCTTGCACGAGCCCATACACGTGTTCCAGCACATATGCCAATGTGTGTGTGCTTGACTCTTCAACGCGCTCTTGAATTTGATGATTTTCACTCGAACAAACAGACACACAGGTCCCAGGGCCAATGGTGCCGGTACTCACATCCAAGGTTGCTGTTGTTGGATGGCACGACCAGCAGCTCAGCCTGGGGGTTCTTGATAATGTCGCGCCAATGGATGGTGTCCGCATGGCACAGGAATTTGTTCTGATCAACATACACGCCGCCATTCAGTATTTCTGCACGGGGACATAACAAAGGTGGAAAAAATAGAAGGAGAAATGAGCATGCAGTCATGGCCATATAGTAGATGCACACGATGGCAGAAAATCAATTGTTCAAGGTTAACACACATTGTTCCTTCGCCTGAAAGTACCGCACTGCATACGTTGGTGCTCCCTGAAGTGCATCTGAGCATGAAGATAAATGCTGTTGACAAATGCACACAGTAATCCAATGCCATGTCCAAAGACAACGGTGTTTTTCTAAGGAGCTTTTCCGCAAAAAAAGAAGAGAAACAATCGAACAACAACAACAACAACGATCCACTGATTTTACTGTGTAAAGAAAGAAGCCTCGCTCTCGGGAAGAACTTCAAAGTGTACACCGGCATGGTTTTATAATTGTGCAAAAGAGTATTGACAAATTTCATTTGGCTCCAGAGTCAGAGAGATTAATGAGTTTGAATGTTAGCAGAAGACACCAAATACTTGTTGTGTTCAAATTGAAATAATAAACTGAAACAGATACACTGCTTTTTGCTTTATTCAATAGTGCATTCACATCAGACTGGATTAATGTTTCCTTCTGCTGAAAATTAATCTCGTTTGGTTTATCTTTATAGACACAACAATATAAACACTTATGAGAGCAGACTCACACACATTGTTGACAAATTAACTTGTGGCAGCACGTTGGCGTAGTAGTTAGCATAGTTGCCTCACAACAAGAGGGATGCTGGTTCGAGTCCTGGATTTGAACACCACACCTTTCTGTGCTACGTTTGCATGTTCTCCCTGTGTCTGTTTGAGTTTCGTGCTCTGGTTTCCCCCACCCACAAAAAACATGTGTTGAGCTAATTACTCCTGCCCTTGACCAATAATATTTGTGTTTTTAATATCTGTGTGTGTGCGTGTGTGCGCATGTGAGTGCTGCCCACTGCTCCTCATAGTAAGTGTGTGTTAAATGCAGAGAAATAATTTCAGTAACGTACTGTTCTTTTTTCTTTCTTCCTTAATTGAGGGTGATCGTCTTGTGAGTGAAGGGTTGCCGGTTGGATCCCCTACTCCTCCATGTCGAAGGTCCCTGAGCAAGACCCTAACCCCAAATTGATCCCAACAAGTAAGTGGGCCTTGTAAAGTTCCCTGTCGGTGTGTGAACATGTGTATGACTGGACGAATGTGAGGCAAACGTTGTAAAGCGCTTTGGAAAAAAGTGTTGTGACTATGCAGTCCATTTATCATCTTAAAGACAACAAAAAAAAGATATATTATGCTCAATATTAGCATATTTCCATGTTTTGTGTAAATAGAACGTTTGTTCACAAACAAGTTGTCACAAACCCAGGCTTTTCAGTT
This sequence comes from Brotula barbata, assembly GCA_900303265.1. Lineage (NCBI taxonomy): Eukaryota > Metazoa > Chordata > Actinopteri > Ophidiiformes > Ophidiidae > Brotula > Brotula barbata. The sequence continues at coordinate 16,032 of OMNV01015934.1, read as the reverse complement.
TGCTTTCATCCGACCGTTTTCTCATTGTTCTCAGAGAGCTATTTGGGTGGGCAGGGCAGTATGCAAATAGTATGTAAATGAGCAATAGCTCAGGTTGTTTTTTTTTTGTCTGTGGGGGTGGAGGGTGGGGGCTCGCAAAAAGGGGGGATTTCCAAGAACAGACAGATGCTCACCTCACGTTGCCGGGGCAACTCTCTCCGCAATTGTACGTGTATGTGAGTCTTGAGTGCGTGTGTGTGTGTGTGTGGGAGAAGGAGTGTGGAAACACTTTGGAGAGGTGTGTGCATAACCCACGAGCTGTTCCACACTGGCTAAGTATGGCGGAGCTTCTAGAAAGAACAGTACTTTATTGATCGCTGTGGGGAAATTATTTCTCTGCATTTAAGCCATAAAGCCATGACGATCCAACTCCAGGTCTTACGCCTAGTGCCTTGGCCCAGGGCAATGGCAGGAGTAATTAGCCTAACGTAAAACTCCACACAGAAAGGTGTGGTGGTCTAACGCGGGACTCAAACCCACAACCTTCTTGCTGTGAGGCAACAATGCTAACCACTAGTCCAATGCCAACTGATAGAGCATCAGAGGAGCGGACAATACAAACTTACACAGCAGAGCAGTGGAGGGCTGATAAAACGTAAGTTTTACTTACCGGTAACATGGTACGCCATCCTTAATGCATAAAACACATTCACATAGTAGTGTAGAATACACAGAAATCTCTACAAACATTTGTGAATCTGAGGAAAATTTATTATCAAGTAAAATACTTATTTTTCTCTGAACACTAGTTTACTTTTTTACTGTTTCCCATTTCCCAGAATGGTAGAGCATAACATAAAGCAGAATTGTTTTTCTTCACATGGGCACTATACTTTTCTTGATTCATACATTATTGTATATATATAATATGATACTGTTATATTGGTTGGTTATATTTTATATTAAATTGTGTTGTACTATGTTATTTTGCTCTATCGATAGATATTGTATCTATCTGTCTGTCTGTCTGTCTATTAAATAAAAGTTTATTCATTTATTAAACTATTCACATCTGTAGGCCACTAAAGGGATCAGTCACGCCCACCTCAGATCCCAGATATATCGGGCAGCCACACCAGTAACAAGAAAATCAGTTTGTGGTGTGATTCAGTGACATCTACGTACTGGTAAATGTAATCGATCAGAACATGACGTCCCATCTATAAAACAGATTAAAACGCTGTCTAAGGGGAACTGTGAGACTGCCGTTTGGTTCTTTTGGGTTCTGACATTACAGGAATGTTGCTCTCCTGAGGTGTGGTGGCTAACATCTTTAGGATTGTTTTAGACCTCGGCTCCAGCTATTTCGCCAGAAATCTAGCATTGTACTGTCAACAGATGGTCCAAAAATTAGCCACCAGCTAACTGGTAGCTAGCGTGGGTGTGAACGAGTCTAAACAGTCCGTATCTCTCTGCCCTTTGCCCTTTTCTCTTTCACTGTGCATTTTTTAGGACTGTCTCGGACTTTTGCAATGTTTTGTTGTACATTGAACACACAAATGGAAGACATACAAATCATGTAAAAAACTATATCTTACGGATCCAAAATAAAGAGAATATTAAGGAGAATGAAACATTACATTGCTTAAAATGTAACTGATTATCATGGATTTTAGAAGTTTTAAACCACAACTTCTCTACAAAGTGTGAGATGTTCAAATGAATTTGTATACTCAATAATTAATAGATTACTAATGTGAAAGGTTCCATCAATGGTTTGTCTTAAAGTGTAATCAATTAGTAATTAATTGAAAATATCTTAAGGATTCAATAATTGTAATAATCAATATATTAATTGATTTAAAATATATGTGATAGTGCCAAATACAGACTTGAACTAATGAAAAGATTGTTTTGTGTGAACCAAACATGCAGGCCAGGTGTGAAAGTCCCTCTATAGACCTGTAGTTATCTTGACAAAAGGGCCAGATCATTAATGGGTGTGAGAAAAAGGTTCAGGACTCCCCTGACCTACTTCACATTCCTCTGTCCAAATGAGAGCCGACACTGGAGACAAAGCTCCTCGTCCACATTAATAGCAAAAATATGTTTCGTTTCAAGGAATTGTGCTCTCAACAGATGCCTGCACATGGAGCAGGATAAAGCATTCTAATCCCTCTCCATGTTACTAATCCAGGTTTTGGATTTGGACACGGAATGAAATGATGCCGCTGAAAGGCCCACCCCCCAGGCCCCCGTAAAGCCGTGACCTACAGAAGAAGAGAAACAACAGCCCACATCAGAGTCTGATAGTGTTATTTAACCTCACCAGGGATTTAGATACAATCACCTTGCATCCACTTCTCCTTGGATAAAGTACTTATAGATTCCATGAACGGTTGTGTCAGAATAAATGAAATTCTGTAAAAAAATAAAAGAAAAAAGAGGGAAGATATGGTTCAAATGAAAGCTGGATTAGCTGTAAGTAAAGGAGGATATTATCTCCCCATGCAGATTATTAACAATGTATGAGTTATGCGGACGGTTCAGCGACTGTGAAGCACGTGCAGGAAGCTAATCATTACCATCCGACACCCTGATTAAAGAAGTGGGCCTTGGTAGAGACGGGGGCATTTATTCAAAGCCCTCTTAGACATGACACGGCGCTCCGTCTGCCCACTGAATGGCCTACAGCCGCGGCTTCATGTAATCATGTTCCCATCACAATGGACGATTTATCAGGGGCTGTTTTACATTCATGGCTGATGGCAAAAAAAAAGGGAAAGGCTGTGCTTTATTCAAATAACACATAGACCACAGAGTCAGCACGCTCTGATTCTATTTAAAAACTGTCGAGGGCGAGCCAAAATCCCATTGGACCGCTTTCTGACACAGTATCACGCTATACGGACCTGTAATTATCTAAGGAACATTGAAGACATGCATCCATATCTGTATTTGTACACACTGATCAGCATACCTTGGCCTCATGTGTGCTCCTTGGACAGGGCAGACAATGAGGTCGTAATGAGGCCATTCATCAGCGGCAGCGCAGAAAAAAAATGACATATTGAGATTTCCATGATGCAGGAGATTAGATGCGGATTAATCTGTGTTGTTTTATGCCTTTGGTTGGATTTGGTTTGGTCGTGATTTTTATTACTGTAAGCTTCACAAAATGAAGCATCTTTTACAGGTTTCTGCAATCCAATACACACATTTGCATTCAATTTGTAAAAAGAGCAAGGAGTCAAATTAAAAGTCTCTCTGTCATTTTTTTCTAAATATGATGTTTTGTAAATGAGATCTCATCGCCTATTACTTTTATTCTCTTTCTTTGTTGTTTTGTTACCGTTGCTGTTAAACTACGGTATCTTTAATGCGATATTTGATGAGCTCTGTGCAGTTGCAATCACAAATGGCAAATATTTTGACTCATGACTACCCCCGTTTAGAGCTGCAGCCTTTAAGTGTGCAGTTGCTGCGGCTGATGTTAAGCCTTAAAATTTTATTTAAATCTCTCGTATCTGCTACAAATATCATTATTTATTCATTTGATTATTTATTGGGCAATTCACATAGCAAAGCTTTGAGACGAGCACCACAATGCAACGTTTTAAGTGTCTGTAGTAAGAATGCTGATTTACAACACCTGTCCACAGGGAGGCTTTAAAGTTTGAAAGAGCGCATAACATAGTAACGTGCACAAAAGAAAGTCAATAAAATGATAAGCAGGAGAGCGACCTGAGGAAACGAGCGAGAATCATCTTATGAATCAAAGTGATAAGATTTAGATTGCTAACAGTTCTATTAAAACGATTTAAAGCATGTAATGTTTTCATATTAGCAGTTAGGCTATTGAATAACTTTAAGGACAAGATTTTTACAAACTACACAGTCAGCATTTCCTGAGGCCTGGATACTGGCTCTCCTGAAGTTAGGATTTCTTAAATCCCCGTTCCCGTCGTTCTCTTCCTCATACCATTATGCAGCACCTCGTGCATACAGGGAGAATGGCAGATTCTAATGAATTCTGTCCACATATTGCTGTGAATGTAAACATAGTGAATGTTTTCATTTGATATAAAAATATAGATGAAATAAAAGATGAATCCGGATCTCCACCCCACCAGGGTTTTGGCTTCCAGCTCGCAGGCTCAGTTGAATCTCAGCAGATGTTTTCCTGACTAATATCTCGTGGAATAAGCTCCGCTCATAATGTTTTGGATGGCTTTGTGAGATTAATGAATAATGCCTCAATAAACATTTGAACAGCTTCCTTCCATATTTGCCAAAAAATATATAAGTCAGAAATTGTTTTGGTCCAATCTGGTGGATCACGTGTGCTAAAAATGACATTTGAGAGACTCAAAACAAACACGTGCTATGCTTAAAGCCTTTGGGGAAAGACGTCTACTTTATTTTAACCGCCTGCTGCGGTGTGTGACGCTATTCCATTTACCACCAATGCTCTATTAACTGTCTGTTTCCAGGTCTCCCTGCTCGCCTGAGACAAACGTCCACCTCTGCTGTCCATCCAGGCAAGGCCACTAACTCTTCCACTGGGATGACAAGTTTGTATCAGGTGGTTGTTTGTTAAGCAGGCCTCAGTGTCCGCCCCTCCCTCCCCCGCTCCTCTCCATTGTCCTCCCTCCACGCTTCGATCTTTCCATCAAGAGAGGAGATCTACAGCCGACCACCCGCCGCTCCTTTTCCCAACCCCCGCCCCCATCGCTGCCTCACATGCTCTACACTGATTCATGAGATAGTCATAAAAGCTATTGTCCTGTGTCGGAGGAGGGTGGGGGTGGGGGTGCTAAAGGCAGAGAGAGAGAGAAAGAGAGCAGAGGCTGAAATGCGAAAGAAAGTGAAGATTTAAATGTGTTCCTATTATTATTATTATTATTATTATTATTATCATCATTCTGCGCAGTTGTCACAGTATGGTCACTGGGTCTGATTTTTGCATTATAAAATGAAATAAAATAGCAAGCGGATGGATGCAGAAGGGATGGATGGATAGAAAATAGAATAAATTCATCTAAAATGAAATATCGACTGTTGCAGATTCCCACAACCTATTATCAATTTCTAATCTAAGGAAAAGACTTAAATATGATATGAATTATCACATGCAGTTTTGTTTGGATGATAGACAGTAAAGAAGCAGTAATTCAACAGCATGCAAAACATATTTTAGATTTCATATATCACGGACAAAAATAAGAGTACTGCTAAAATATTACCCCAAAGCCTCATTCAGCTTGGCTGTATGGTTTTTGCTCATCCAATATTAAAAAGAGGCACAAAAACGGCACAGACCTCAACATGTGACTTACAGTGTGAACTTCCTCCTTTGACTCCCTGCACCGTGAATGAGGACGGAAAAGGTCGCTGCTCTGGTCTGTGTGACCTTTTAAATGAACCAATATCACCAAAATGAAAGCTCTCATCCTTCCCTCAGCCTACGTGTTCCACCAAAGCCGAAAGGTCTGCAGAGTGATTCGCTGAGTGTCAGAGTTCTCAGTGAAGCAGTTTTATGTGCGTATATGTGGCCGCTGAGGGCTCGGCTACCATATGCTCAGGTCATGTTTGGTTCATGACTGCTTCTGGTAAAGCGTTTTACTACATCGGTCGTGGCAGGAAATCAAAGCAGCCCGCTGTGATGAAACAACTCGCCAAGTGAAAGTTTGTCATGTTGAATCAGCGATTAGATTTGATGTTTCTGAACTGTGCAGATGGATATGAGACCATGTGCGAGGAAAAAATGATTTGGAGGACCGTATCATTCCAAAAACAGGACAGATGAATCATCGCTTTTCACTATTCATTAAGCATATTTCAATACAAATTAACAATATTTTTCTTGCAGTGTTGCATGTTTTTTTCTCAAGATTCCTCTGAGTGCGTCATCCCATTCCCTATTTATTAACTTACTTATTTATCTCTTTTTTATTGATCTAATCCAGAGTATATAATCCTCCTAAACTCCCTGGAATTAAATGTGCGTCTGTGGGGACGAGAATGGAAATATCACTGATAACACACAGGATCATTTTCAGGCAAGAATCCCTGGAACAATAATGGTGTCTCTTTATAAAGAATTAAGATCTGAAAATGGGCTCGCCTCCATACGTCTTGAGATAGCAGTTTCCAAAGATACCGAATATATCAAAGTGAATTCTAGAGACAATGATGGCAAACAAATCAAAAATACAGATAATGCAAAGAATATGAAGTAAAAGTTATTATAACAGATAAGAAATAACCATAACTATAAACTATGAGCTTTTTTGTTTTGCTTTTGTCTCTTTTATTATGACAGGTACAGTAGAGTGATAGTCATGAGGGAAAGGGTGTGAGGGGTGAGCCATCAGGGCCCCCAATTATGAGCTTTATTAATGCCTTTCCTATGTGGTGTACTGATTTATTGATGGGTTACTAAATGTGAAAAGCCCTTATAAATTCATCCAAAGTTTTTCTTTTTTTTAATACCACAGAACTGTTTGGCTTACTTACCAATTAATTCACCAGTATTCAATGCGGCAAAACTCTGAGTATGAGTTGCATTCTAAATGAAATGCATTAATAAGAAAAGAATTATTTCCAAATTCTGATCATGGACATGACAAGCAACACATAATAAGGACTGAAGGGTCAGAGAGTCCAGGCAGAGCTGAATGATTGTGTCGAGAACAAAGTGCTACAGAAATAAGTGGGAACGCTTTTAACAACTCAAGGAACAGTAAGTGCAAGTAAGGGCTAAATTTGAACAAAGCATATGGCACACACATGAACACACACAATGCAGAGTGGATGGATTATTGCGCACAATGCTAAGGAAGTAAAAGTGAACCCCAAGCCACGATGCCTTGGTCGAATCATTAGGTCCACTTTACTGTTGTTCAGTAATGCAAAGAGCCCCTGCTTTGAAGCATTTTCCAGCCAGCGATGGCCTCAGCACCAATCAGCGGCCATCGCACTATGGGGAGTCGGCTGATGAGCTTTCATCAGTGCTGCTAGCCACTTGTCTCACATCTCTTTCTCTGCCTAATTACGCTGATGAATAAGGCCTTAATAGTGATCCATCCTCGACTGATGAGTCCATGCATTCACCGTTATTGTCTTGTCTGGAGGGCAGGCGTGTCACGAATCGCACAACTCAAGCTGAGAGCGTTAAGGCTGTCCAGTCTCCTCTTTTTATGAGGATCATCTCTCCATCTCTGCTGTCCTCCGTCCCATCTCCCCCCGTCTTGCGTGAAATGTGCTTTCTCACTCCAGTGAGGACCCGACTTGCTGAGCAAGGAGAACGCAAAAATCGAGATGATCACTCTTTCTCTCCTTTTCTTGAGGCACACACACACCTCGCATGAGCTCACACAACTGTACTATGTACAGACACAGCAAATCCCCGCGATAAACAGCCACTGCTCGCATTTCACCCACAGCAGAATGCATCCTGGGTTGCGTCAGGTCGACAAAGCCTCGCATTTGTAGGCAGAACTGATGAGTTAAGCTCAGGCTTTACCTCTTAAATGCCAATTAATCACTGGAAGCTTGAGAGAGAATGCGGAGCGACCCCTGGGAATCACCTTGTGATTTTCTTCAAAATATAAATGAGTTAGAATTGAGCTTCAATGCAATTCCATTAATGAGATTGTGCATTCCTGTGCACGAGCGAGTGTGGTGCACTGCGTGTTGCTCTGTCTCTCTGCTCGCCAACTCCACAATTCTTTGATGTTCGGGATCAGCACTCACATGTTATATTTATTCATGTGTGACACTTTTATTTTTGTTATTATCTAAATGTGTTGTATATTTCCTGCCTCTTTTTCCCACCTACAGCTCCCACAGGATATCAGGCCACCTGAGGTGTTGAAGAAATGTGAAGGGTAAAGAATGAATTAATTGTACTAGAATCAAGTACTATGGTTTTTCAAGTTCTTTTCCACAATACATGTGTGCTCTTAATTTCTGTATTTCCTCTCCAAATACTTAATCATGTTTACTGTCTCGTCTTATTCTCACCAGACCAAAGGTTCTGTTGTTGAGGACATAGTATAATGGGTGTTTTGGAAATCTCCCTTGTAATTTGACAGCTTTCATGTGTGTAACAACTGCTTGTCATTTTAGTGGTTGATGATTAATAATCAGCGAATTAATGTGATGGGATGGGATGTTAGAATGATCATTTGAGAGTGTATTCTAAAGATATACCTTTAGAGTAGGTTGTATTCAGCCCTATCTCTCCAATGCTGGTAGTTTCCTTCAGTTATTTGCGGCAGTAAATGTGCAATTATATTTTAAATTGAACCTGTCAAGTTTATTTGTGTAGCCCAATATCACAGGCAATGCCTCGGTTCCCAATCCAGCCCAAAGGTTCAGAGGAAGACAAAGAAAAGCTCCCCAAAAACCTTGACATGCGGAGAAAAAAAAAGGAAGAAACCTCGGGAACGGAAATTCAAAAGAGGGGCTCCTTCTCAAACAGACAGCTGTACAATACGAGCAGTTGGTGGGAAGAATAACCTGCGCACAAAAAAATGGAACGATACAAGAAATTAACATGAATACGACACTCAAGATCTGAGTCACGTCCGCAGACGTGCGGTCAAAACAAGTTGGAGACAGAGATGTAACAGCACTTCAACAGAGAAGAGGGAATCTGTCTTTGAATTTCCTCTCCTAAGGTTTCTTCCTTTTTCCCTCACATGTCAAAGTTTTTCCCCATCTTCCCAGAGAGCTTTGTAAGGGCCCGGGAAGTCCTTTGAGGCACTATATGTGATATCGGGCTATAGAAAATAAAAACGATATGTCTGAAGTGTGTTTATATGTGTGTGTTTTGCGAAGCTGCCAGCTTTTCAGCTTTGAAGTCATTTGCATGCATGGGTTCCTGGTGCTGTGTGTGGCCTGTGACACAGCGCAGACAGCTGGCATGACAGAAGGCGTCGAACTGGGGAACGAAACAAATTGCCTTCATTTTCTTAGAGTGCAACCTCTTCAGGGAACACGATGAACATTACACAACCGAAAAGCACAACAAATCCGCGATTCTGGAAAATAATGACTCACATGAGAGCCGATGAAGTAAAGTTATGGTGTGAGAGAATAAGAACGATTGAGTTTGGGGTTGTTTTTGCTGTCCTGAGCAGGATTTCCAATTTCCCCGTGGATCATTATGATGTCCTGATGACCACCTTTGGAAATTATTGTTCTTTGGAGAGAGGATGTAAATCAGCGGGCAAATAACTGCTGCACATAAAGTAACAAGGACAATCTTCCAATTATAACACAAAGTTTGTTGCAGCTGAACCACAAAACTTGCGCCGCTTTGAGCCGCCCGACATCTTTCTCCGGATTATCACAAAGCACTTTCAACTTCACAAAGACATGCAAGACAACAAGAGAACGCTGCAACAGGACGAGTAGAACCCGGGGAAAAATGAAGCGTTCGATTCCTGACTCTAGTGTAAAAAAATCTCTTTCATCTTATCACTGGAATGCCCACAATACTGCAATGTTTCAGCTGAACTACATTTGACTGGAAACAGAACAAAGAGACTTCCTGAGAAGACATACAGGACATGCCAAATACACACACACACACTCACACACACACACACACACACACACACACACACACACACAGCTAAGTATAAGGGGGTATGCCTGCATGTGCATGTGGGATTCTGTATATTTACAGGCGTATAAGGTTTCATCCCTTTTGCTTCCTCATAGGAACTCCATCTATTTGAGCTTAACAAATTACTTGACTGGGAAATAACAAGCACACACTCCCATAAGAATCCTTCTGTGTGTAATTGTGACGCACTCCACTGTACATTGCCTCCAAGGATGTTTACTCTAAAGAGGAGAGAAGGAAAAAAAACATTCTTTTGAGAAAGTAGCTGCTTAAGTGAAAACGACTTCTGGATATCCCATGAATACTTGTTAAGGCTGCAGACCGCAAACAAGCTGCTGATGATAAATGTGATTAATATATTGCTAATATAATAGAGAAAAAAAAAATCAACCCAAAAAAATAGTTTGTCTCAAGGCACGAAAAATTCAACAATCAGGAGAAGGGTTCAGTGTTAAGAGTGACCAAAATGAAATGAACTTTTCAGAGTGCGTGCCTGGCGTTTCCTCTCTTCAACAAGGAAAAACGTTTTGCTCCTGCAGTCGCACATTTCATAAAGAGCTGCATTATTCACACACCTAAAAAGCTGTCAGAGGCGTGCGGAGTGTGTTTTATAAATGATACAATCCTTACGAGCGGATCCGCAGCGGCTGGGGCCTCTGACTAGAGGAGAACTTATATGATCTTCACGGGAAGGCGGAGGCGGGTCTCCAGAGTCCCGTTTCCCCACTTCTCCATTATTAGCTCTGCCAGCCAAAGAGATATTGTGCTCTGTGACAAATGGGAAGAGAAGCGGCAGGGTTGCAGACAGTGCGGGGGAGGTCCTCTCCATCTTCCCCTGCTCGTCTTCCTCCCTCTCCCACGTTACCCAGCTCTGCTGCTGTGTCGTCCCCGATAACCATAATTGTGTTTTAAAGCCCCTGATTAAATTTCACAGTCTCCGATGATATTGTTTTGCGATGAATCCTTATGAAAAATGCTTCACGTTAGAGGATTATGGAAGCAGTGGAGGCACTGAAGGAGGTGGCTTAAAGGTGGAAACGGAGATGACACAATTTTTTGTTAAGTTCTGAGGCTTCAATGGACACTAAATAAATCCTAGCCACGATTCTCGATCGATTCCTCCACCCACTCACACTCCAGTTCACAAGCATCACAATTATCTCAACTTTCACAGATATTGAAATTGCAAACAAATTCACAAGACAAAACTTTGGCCCATACTTAACTATCATAATCTCTGTCTTTATTGTCACAGTACCTCTAGGAGGCTGATTTTTTTAGAGGTGACACAAAATGCAATCAGGGTGAATGAGAAGCCAACAAATTGAATAATGGAGGCAAATGAAAATGGAACTGGAGACTCTGCACTTAAGGCGGGATGGGCTCATGGCCCTAATAAGCCCTCTTCTGTCACCGCTTCCCTGCATCTAAATTAACCAGAGGCCCTCCAATCAGCGCAGGCAAACAAAAGAGCCAGCCAAAGAGGCCAGAGCTCTGCTGAATACTAATGGAGGTAACCAACGGCAGTGGTCTTCAGTGATCAATGTGGGTGTTTGTGAGTTGAGCAAATTTATTAACACCTACAAACAAGTTTGTTCTGGAATATTACAATCACTTTAATTTGTCAGGGAACTGGAGACCTACAGTGTGCGGACATGCGCTTCAGTAACTTGATTATTTCCCACTTTTGGCTGCGACCTGGTTTTAGTAAGTGGGTTAAGGGACAACAGAAAACCCAGTTAATGCAGGTAGAACTCTGCAGGGGTAACACTGCTCCTGTTGATGTTTTTAAGAGTGTGCGCTTGTGGTTACGGTAGGAAGGTCACAGGTAAGGCTGGAGAAACCAGTAGCACAGGAAACGGCCACAACAGATATTTACATTTTAGGATCTGCTGGGTGGTCCCATCCCAGTTTGAAAGCGCCCTAACCACCTTCAATGACCTTCGTAGAGCGGAAATGTCTTCATCTCTTGATGGATTTACTTAATGTGCAACGCAAGCTAATACAACAAGACAAGGCAATTGTGGAAGAAAAGAGTGTGTATTGAGTTTTTATGTTTGGGCTGTATTTGTTATTTTCATGTTTGTAATGAACTTATTGGCACTGGATGTATTTGCATATGTATGCATATATATATATATATATATATGTATGTATGTAGATTAAGTGTGTCTGTGTGTATGTATGTGTCTACTAATGCTTGTATATCTGTATGCTACATGTGGTATATGTGTATATTTATGTATTTCATTTTAATCTTTTATTCCTGGTGTGAAGCACCTTAACCCAGGTTTTGAAAGATTCTACATAAATAAACATTTCTTTCTACTTACATCTGAATTTATACGCACAAGGGTACACAAACAATTAGACATCCTGAAATGAGTGAACTAGGAAAGAGAAGGAAAAATTGAAATTATATTTTTAAAAAGCTTTCACGTTACTTTTCAGGGACATTCTGGAGGACTTTCAATGAGAAAAGATTGTCCATACTTTTGATCATCTATATGTAAAAGTAAATTTACCTAAATTAGTAATTATTTGGATCATAAAGGTTGAGTAACAACCTGATACTTAGTTAATTAGTTGATAATTAGTTATAAGAAAAACAAATATTACAATAAAGGTAAGGACATACTTCTGTTCACAAACATTGCATAGCCATTTATATATTTGTTTTCTTATAATAAAAATAATAATAACAACCAAACCAATATCTGCATACATCACCTTTAGCACGAGGGGCAGCGCAATTTTTTAATGTTTTAAAAGTCAAGCATGTCATTCACCACATAAATTAGGAGGCTCCATCTCAATTTAAGTGTGAACACCAAAATTGCTGTCGCCTGTAGTTTTCTTTCCCATCACAAAAACAGTGATATATGATTTCACCGTGGCATAACTCCTACATTTGGTCTATGCTATGTTATTGCGCTGGCAATAGAGATTGTTATAATTGCTCAAACTGAAATTGAGAGGGACCCGTGATGGACCACCGGGGATCCATCGAAACACTAAAACTGCTGAGTGGCTTGGATCGTGATTTAAAACAGGCTGTTGTTACAGTATGTCCACTGTTGATGAAAAAGGATCCTTTAGAAACCCAGTGTGCTCTCTGTGATTCATATGTACAGCTTACATATATTAATGGAAGAAATGCTCACCATGTACAGAATACACAACATGACACAATGACACAATGGCACAATGGGTAATTTAACATTTTCTGGGTCATAGCTCCAGCGCTCATCTTCCACGTGTGCAATTTGGAACACAACAGCAACGACGGTACACTCGGACACACGAGCCGACAAATCAGCTATGACTGGTAAATTGCCTCTATCGTGTTGGAAAGTCTATCAAGCGTGGCGTTTGTCTTCATTTATCCTGACTACCTTTACCCACCTGCTTTGATTCTTTCACCAGATGCTTTACATATAAGCATTATTGAGCCACACTGATTGACTACCGTCACTACTCTGTAACATTGGCTGGTTGGATTTTGGGTGCGGAACATAAATTACACCCGATCTCAAGAGGGACTCAATCTGAGGCGGGGCGCATAAAAAAATGATGTATCCAAATATGTCATTAAACCAAAGTCAAGCAGGTTACAGACTGCTGCGAGAGAACACACACGCAGCATAAACCATTCATTTTAGCCAAGACCCCCAAAGCATACAAATATTTGCAAAGTCATTAGGGTAGCTTGTGCCTGTGGGAGGACAAACAAGCAGACAGTTTGACTATAATTACTGTCTGATGAAAACCTCCCATCTTCACAATACCAACAAAAACAGATTTGAGCTTGTTGACGATGCAGTTTAGGCGATATCAAACAGACTGCAAAACCTTGTGAGGTCAAAGCACTGTCGTGAATCATACAGGAGCATATCATCTTTCAATTTTCATTACGCGCACACCCATACGCACACACATACGCACACACACCGCCTTCACATAATTAATGGTCTGTGACACAGTAAGTTGTCTAACCACCTGTAATGCGTCTTGTAAAAATTGTTGAACTGTAATTGTGTATTTTATCATTTTAATACATTGGGAAGGATGCGAGGATAAGTATTCCAGGGGCTTCTAATCTCTGTATTTTTCTTTTGTGATGTTTTTATGATTCTTCATGTGGTGCAAATGAATAAAATACAAATTGAAATAAATGTGTGGATTTTTTGAACATTAGTGTCAAAGGATCGTGATACACACACACACCTGAATGGCGGAACTGTGTCGCCGGTTGAACCTGGCGTAGATCGTCAATAATTTACACTAACCATACAAGTATATGCTTCAAATTCTGATGTTTCATTTAAAGAATTTACATCTCTTACCTCATGCAACGTTTGATATTTTTGATTGCTAGATATTTTTGTGGCCTGACAGGTGTGTCTGGTCTGGCTAGCATTGTTGGTCAGGGTCAGATGATCAGGTCAGCTGACCTATATTGCAGTGTGTTAGCGAACCCATACATCAAAGACCAGCGCACAGGAAAACAAGGCACAGCGCCCTTGGCAATGTTACGCTTCCATTACAGATCATTTTGCCCTTCTTCCAGATTTGCCCCGGCCCTAATGGTGACAAACCCATGGTGCCCTGATCCAAACGCCAACAGCAGAACACCACAGCATCACAATGAGTTTTGGGTGTAGAGGTAGAAAGAGATTTGGAAGTAAACAGAATACATAAGCATGAAGCATAAAATTCACTGTATTCCCGTTATTTCAGCGTTTTTGTTACACTTGAGTCATCCCATAATGTGTCTCCCTAACAGCTTTTCTTTTACTTTTCTTTTCTTTTTTTTTTTTTTTTTTTTTTACAAAATCTGTTTTACTGTGTTATGTTGTGGGTTCCTAAAGAGTAACAGGCCCAAGTTAGAGATCATCAGGGCTTCTGCCATGGTTGGATCACATTTACAAATGCTCAACAACGATCTTGAAATGATTCCCACACATGCATCAGGTAACACAAAACTGAACAGAAATATTGATGCTTTATACACCCGTCTCCACCCCTAACAAAAAAAAAAAAAGGAAAAAGATGAAAGCGAAAAGCTAAACTTTCAGAGAGCGACTGAAGGTTTTTGGGTTTGCTGATGCGTGGCAGCAGCGTTTTCTCGGTTAGCGAAGCAGCGTTTGAAGAGATATGTTTTAATCATTTGGTGCCTTAATGATGACACTGGATTTATTATTAATGGACCCTATCCCTTGACTCTCCCTTCCCCTCGTAATAGTCCAGAGCGTGTGTGGGTATTAGTGCGAGCCGCTTTTGCTCTTTTTGATCTTTGTGTAATTACACCACTTTTTGCAGATTACACCGCAAGCTTTATGTTAAGTAAAGAGGCTTTGGTAGAGGGGTTTTAATTTTTATATACAATTTTTCAATGCAATAAACACAAGTGGGATTTCTTCTTCAAACTGGCAATACACACATGGCCAGTCACAAAGCCTAATGCACACTGTATACACTTGTATACTTCTTTTTTGGTACCATTTAATGAAACTGAGGAAAAAACTCCATGTACCCTTTGAGGAGCAATGCTGCTGCTGGAAACTGGATCAAATACTGTGTAAAGTATACTGATGTGCTGAATCCTTATACCCTCCGGTACGTGGATTTAGATATCAAATTCCTCCTATTTGACAATTGGGATACCTGAGAATAAGCAAACCTGAAGGATTGAAGAAACTTTACATTTAACTAATGCCTACATAAAATGTATGAAATGTGATATTTACGCTCTAAGTTATTTGAATTTACTAAAACTCTGATGGCAAAATCACATCGCTAATTAAATCTTTAAAGATTGGTAAATTAAATAATAAATGTGTGTACTTTCAGCCAAAAAGTTATGGATTGTTTAAAGGACTTTGGATACATTTAATAGGGTCTTTCTTTCACATTACTAGCACATTAACAATTTGGTATACCACATAGAAATGTCATCAAAATCTCAAATTTCTAAATTTCTGACTATATGAATGAAAAATAAATATTTGACAGCTGCCTGTTTTGCATTATGCTTTTTAATTATTTATAAGCTTATCTGTATTAATTATCACACCATGAAAATGTAGTGTATTGAAGAAGACATTTGTAATGTAAACATAAGTTTTTGGGATTAATTTCCCTAAAATGTCTCTTTATTCTGTATGTTTTTGGTATTACAGCAGTGACATGCAATGAGGTTCGTGGCTGGGGAGGCACTGACTCTTTCTTAGTCAGATTTACAAATATATGAATTCAACAGAGTAGCATATTTTCACCATTCAACTGGCTGCTTGCACATTGACTACTGCTTATGTTTCATATCCCATATCAGCATTCTTTACACACACATAGGTAAGGTACATATTTGGCCAAAGAAGAACATTAAATTTATAGCGGCTTGGAGAGAGCAC